>JAQBSW010001449.1:0-134098 GCA_029291075.1 Eudiplozoon nipponicum | reverse complement strand
CAGCCTCTATGGTACCCAAACTGGGTTGTAACGTCGTACGGCATTTACTTGAAGCTGGGGCGTTTACAACGCTAACGATAATTTCAATTTTTTAATCGATTAAATATGTGTTACATTGCAGTACATGTGGAAGTTTATTTAAAAAATAAATAACAATAAGGGATATTTCGACGCCAATTTATGACTTTTGACGTTAATCTGTAGAATATTTTTTTACGTTTCAACACACAACGCAGGACCATTTGTTACTGTGCAAAGAAGTTTTACTCTTTTGCGTGATAAAAATGTCACAGATTTTGTCTGAAATTTAGGACAAATAAATACAAAAGATTGATTCTTCGCAAATTTGTACATGTTGCACTAAGTCATAATTTATTAGCAGGTTTGAGAAGCTGAAATCTATTTACACTAGAACTGCATAACACGTTGTCAATGAAATACGATTGCAGATAGCGCAATCTAGTAAATATAGGATGTTATGCTTAAATTTGCATATTTTACATATTATATCTTATACACAAACATTAGAAGTCAACAATATGCTCATTAGACGTAGAAAGTTTAGCAAAATTCAACTCTTCAAAATATTTCGCTGTACCATATTCTTATTTTGCGTCGAGATTCTACCAACACGACGCGAGGAATTAATTTTATTTTTCGGATAAGTTCTTGTGTAAAATATTTAATATAATCACTTATATTTTGCCACAAACTGGTGTAAGGTTTTACCAGCCAGTCTATTTGATACAAGTAACATTTTAAATTTGCCTTTTGAAAATTCATGCTTGATTAATATTTCGTATGAAGAGGCTTTCTTCTACAAATATATTGTCTACACAATTATAAAAACGCTGTTATGGCATGTGTGAATTCATTTGGATTAGATATCGGTTGCTGGTAAGATGCTTTAAATGCACAATATCTATGATTTATTACTGAGAAACACACTCTGCTATGGTGTTAAATTTATTTTCTGACTCTGTTGAGCTACGAATATTGGCAAAAGCACCAGCAAATATGTAATGATTAATCTCTTCGGCGAACATTTTTATTATTGAGCATATAAAGTGAAGATTGATCATTAAACTGGGGACTTCCGTAATACCTGCTAAAGCAATAGAAGGAAACTGGTAAACTACGACTTCGTGATCAGACTGCACGAGTTCAAGGCATACACATTTTTGATAATGTTAAAGTTAATAAAAATATTGCCTGTTTGCTTTTTATAAATGTATTTCTGGATTTAGACTTTTATATTTATAATGAAATGTTAAGTTGATATAAGTGAAATATGATAAATATAATCACATCTCAAATATAACCACACGTGATTTTAAGTATCTTAAATTTAATGAAACGCTAAGCAACGATATATACCAAAATATATTGGTATTTAAAAACTTGCATAATATGTTACACCTAATACTCATCGAATTTGAATCATTTTCTCATAAAATTTGTCTTGTATATGACACTTTCCGCTAACGTTATTTACTAATTCATTGTTTATTTTAAATTTTGAAACAAATTATTCATTGTTTCATAGTTTACTATAAACAGGTCTGTACAACACACTTAAGAACTTAACTTGACCGCAAAACCTGACGCTTTCTGCGACATGAATTTTAAAGGAAAAGGTGAAGAAATTGAATAAAGTACATATATTAAACAACAATGAACAAGAAGTTGGAAACGCTAATGAAAACGCATAAATATTCATACACACACAATTCAACAGCTTTCAAATAATTCAGCTGCCGATAAAGGATATTGCAACTAATAACTTCGATAATGCGTAACTCCTTATTGTTTTAATGCTTTAAAATTACCTGGAAATCAGCCCAGTTTGGAGTGTGATTTTTACGAACTACTTGCTAAGATATTACGTAAATTATATCATCTTTGTCAGCTTTGCATAGAATAAAATAATCTTGGAATCGTTTCTTTCGTAATCAGCCAATCTTTCATGTAAAGCGCACAGCCCCGTTTTAGTATGTATAAAGATAATCGATAACAGACAGTTCGTTGACGAAGAGCTTATCAATTACATTTATGTTTGTCAGACATTATTTTAGATAGAACAACAGTGTTCGATAAGACATCCCGGCAGTCACAGATTTAAAAAAATAATCTTTGAGTAATTTTTTTTTGATGATGCGTCCCGTTTTAATGGTTAACTAGCATGTATCCTCATTAGCTGGGTTAGTCTGTATTACTTTCTGTCGTCTTTATAGCTCCTGTTTCTTTAAATACAGTTTAAATTTTCTTATTGAAGATTTTCATATATTTTGTAAAATTTCCAACGTTTCAGAAAATTTTTTCCGGACACGTCATCAGAGCTCGCTCAAATTGCACTCACACAAAGACACACGAACAGCACAAAAATAAAACGCGTTGAATAATCAATTCACCATTCCTAAGATATAAAAAACAACAAAAATGATTGAAAATTTGCCTAATCGAAGAATGGTATATGTTAGTTTATCTTTAAATGGGAATGCATCGTGCAAAATAAATACATTTTGAATTTAAACAAACATTGTATAATCTGAGGTTTAATACCTAACTGAATTTTTTTCAATCTAGCACAACGTGGGTTGAACATAAATTTAAAGGATAATCTCACTGTTATCAAACACAACTTTATTTGTTTATTTGTATAAATTCCGTATCTATTCAGTGAGTTATGTAGGTTGGATTGGTTGATTACTTAAGAAGTGAGTGCTAGAGAAGTTCATGCTAATCACAGTTAGAAAATGGGAGAAGATTTACGCAGTATGTGAAAAGTTTGTTTGTAATACATCACGATCAAGACAAGAGGGATTTCCGGATTTTTCCAAAGCAAGAAAAAAAGGTTGTTACGTACTGTAATTAGTTACTAAGTGCACAGCAACTATTAACGAGTTAGTTAAAATATGATCAGAAGGATTAACCAAAGACAGCATGAACTGAAAGTATAACCTCGCGCGTATTTGTTTTTTGCTTACAGACTTAATATATATATATGCATATATATATATATATAGACATATATATATATATAGTGTGTTGGCTTTGAAGTCGCATTATAGCAGGATGAAAATAAATAATTAATATTTATTCGTATAAAAGATTGTATCGTCCAATTGTCACACGATCTTTTTCCAAATATATAGTATGTAAAGTGCGTAATACCGTAAGCACGAAACGAATGTGTATGACATTATACCTTCCGTTGATGCCGTCTTTGGCTTATTCTTCTGGTCATATACTAACTAATTTGTAACAAGATGCACATCACCTAATACACAATTAAATAATTAGTATACTCGAGGAGCTGAACTAAAATTTACTCATGAAATAAAATTGTTGGAATATTTATCATTACGTTTTTTAGACTGACAGAAATTTGATTTTTAAGCTAGGTCGTCATTATTGAAATTCCTACCGCTGAAGGTAACGAAGATATGATAATTAATATCCATTTTGGCGATGGATAAATATTGCAAATATATATTGCTCGTAAATATTTGGATTCATTCTGGCATTTGTAAACGTAAAGAAACAGAATTCATTTATATATCACACCTGTCGAGTAATAGTATCTTAAACACCTGGGTAGATGCGAAAACACACATATGGAGATTTGGTTTATCAAAATTGAGTTTTACGAAAATTTCAAACTGACAACATTCCGTTAAAAACGCTATTATATTTAAAGTGAAAATCTAATATAATTCTGATTTTTTGTAATATGATATTCCAATTCTGCAAAATGATTTTCTTAATTTAAACCGTTTCAGCATTTAGTTATTTGTGCATCTATCTTTTTTTAAATTTCTAGGAATTTGTACATTATAATGTATTTGTTTGAAATCTCATTGCACCAATATGCGACTTCTAAGCATGCTATACAAAAATCAATGATTGCCTAGCTGTCGGTAAATAATTCTTTAACCTAGTTTGCGAGCTTGGTATAAATACTCCTAATATATATATATATATATATATATATATATATATATATATATATATATATATATATATATATATATATATATATATATATATATATATAATATTCAAAAGTTTCATCAACATGATATTCTTATCGACTGGCCAAGAATAACAAAATTCAACAACAATCTACTAGTATCCAGCCAAGAACAAACAGGCCCTCGACTAGAATCAACAAACGTACAATCGGATTGGCAACAAACTGAAGTGGAAATAACAGAGGCGCATACGATGACAGAAGTCTCCAAACAATGTGAGCGTTTACACTGCAATCAACACTGGCGTTGTTACCACGTGAAAACTTTGCGCAACGAGGTGAAACGATCAACTATACTGGGAAAAATAGCACTTGTATATGTAACAGTGAACAATGCGCACAAATGGTTAATTCTCAAGCTATCAAAACAATAATGACAAGATCTCAGACATCACTTTGCAATACTGCGAGAATGACCTTTACATGCAAACACGCATACACACAAACACAAACGCATACACACTCACCAACCAGTCAAAACAAGAAACAGCAGTAAAAACAAGTCAGATTTGTTACCACTAGCATAATCAATTGAAAACCCAAAATGTATAAATACGTATGATTGTATAAGAGATGATTAGTATTCACGAAATAAATGGCCTTTATCCACTTTGTTATTTGTGTTTTCCTAATTATAAGAATGTATATATATATATATAGAGAGGCGTATATATATATATATATATATATATATATATATATATATATATATATATATATATGTATTATGGTTTGATCCCTCACTGGTCAGTTTGCCATCGTACTCTGATGATGATGGTGGACGGTCAGAACGCGTCAGTATATGTGACTGACGGTAGTTTTGCTAATCTGTTCTACGTCTGGTCATACTCAGTGGGATTGGTGTTTATATCAATTTCGTAAACATGATTTAAAGAATTCTAAGCCTATTATTCATCTAAATTAGAATATTTTAATATTTATTGATATGAGATTAATTTAGCTATATTTCGATCTACTTTGCCGTAGACCATCATCAGATGCATTTCACGAAAAAATGAAGCAAGCGCCCTGCTTAGATCTTGACCGCGGTAAACTGAGGCATGTCAGTACGTTCATTAAATGGTAGTTTGGTGACGTTGTGATATTTATCGTATGTCAATTGTGCATGGTTGAATAATAGTCAGTGCCTAACTGAATGACATTAACAATGGGACAGTAAGCTGCAAAGATGTTATTATCGTAATCGCGTACAAATTGGGCAGCCCTTATTTGTGCGAGCTAAATTAGGGTTGTAAGCCACATAATCAATTCTCAAAGTCCCTTACGTTTAGCTTATTCCCCGTTAGACAGACGGCGTTCGCAAAACTGGTCACGACCACGAATTGTTGAAATGAATCAGTGCGCACAACTAACATCAGTTTTGCTTTGTTTTTAATCTGTTATTAAAAGCGGTTTTCTATTTAAATAAAGTCCTGAAAAATTATTAATATTAAAATCATTTTTAGATTTATTGTTGAAAAACTTTGTCAGCTACGTCATTTTGTCCCTTTATATTTATTTCTTAAAATAATAATAATAATAATAATAATAATAATAATAATAATTACTATTATTATTATTATTAATACATTATCATTATACATATATTAATTGTAGTAGTAGTGGTAATAGTAGTTTTATTAGTGGTAGTAGTAGTTTTAGTAGTAGTAGTAGTAGTAGCAGTAGTAGTAGTAGTAGTAGTAGTAGTAGTAGTAGTAGTAGTAGTAGTGGTAGTAGTAGTAGTAGTAGTAGTAGTAGTAGTAGTAGTAGTAGTAGTAGTAGTAGTAGTAGTAGTAGTAGTAGTAGTAGTAGTAGTAGTAGTAGTGTTAGTAGTAGTAGTAGTAGTAGTAGTAGTAGTAGTAGTAGTAGTAGTAGTAGTAGTAGTAATGCTTGTTTTTGTTTTTTTTATTGTTGTTGTAGTAGAAATATAATTAGAAATAGTGAAGTGGCTATTATCATTATTGATATTGTTATTAGCATTATTATTAATATTAATCATGCTTTACCTACAAAAATTGGAAAATCATATCCTACATAAACAAAATAATGAATATTGTGTGAAGTATTTTCTTCTGAGTTAAAAGCGATAATTTTTGGAGAATAGAGATTTAGAGCTATGTCTGGTGTCTCAAGATAAATAAGAGGTAATTGCACATTTTTTGGGCCTGAAAACCTTATATGTATTAAAAGTGGCTGTTTAAGAATTTATTTCAAGTCTTATCAACCACAAAGTAAAAAATGGTATTTCCATTCTAGTGCATAAATATCTGCACTTTGCTAGTTTGAATAGCACGTAGTCAATCATTATATATAAACTATTTTTGTAGGCACACCGCGCTGAAAAGAAATAATCAATATGCAGGCATAATACGGTAATCATTGCAGTTGTTACAATAATATATTACGTAACAGATAAGAACCTCAATTGAAAGTTGTTATTGGAGCAGGATATTTCGATGACAGAAAGTATTGTTATAAACAATGCTATTACCTGCCATTATGAATTTGACCAATGTGCTATAAACCTTTATGTTGCACATTAATTGTCTTTATTTTACTTTTTAATTTAGAGGCTACAACATAAATCTTTGTGTAATAAAATATTTTCATAATTCTTTAGCACATAATAACGCATGTGCAAATGATCTATCCAGGTGCCGTATTTTTAACTACGCAAAAATGGCAGGCTATTCTTAAATTGTGCCTTTTCAATTTAGAAGTAAAATCTATGTTTAATTACATGACCTCAGTTAAAATCAACTATTTGTTGAATCAATTTAATGTTTCTTTCACAACCTAAATGCAAATAATAATAAATTTCATTTGTAATTATTTTTTTAAATTATGCTTTTGCGCCAATTCAAATATTATACCCCATTTTTAAATACGAAGGACATTCACACAAAGCCAAACTTGTTATCCAAAAAGCTTACTAAGTCCAATTTAGTAAAGTAAGTAAAATTAGGGAAGTTTGAGTGCAATTAAAATAACCTGGTAAAAATACCTGGGTATAGATACTGTTTGTATTGCAACGATTTTTTAAATGTTTTTCGTAGTATAAATTTATAATAAGCAAATAATTTCTAACTTTTGATTATCAAAATAAATTTATATTGAACAAATTTCAACTTGAGCTTATCTCAATATCGCCTTACAAATGAAGTACAAAAATACTGAAAATGACAAAATAGAATTAATACGAATGACATTTTTGTTTCTAGGTAATTCCTTGGAAAGTAGCTAATGAATTTTCGTTTTGATTAGCATACCTATTTCGGTAGCGCAGTCCAAATAGAAGTCAATAAGAAAATAGTTTTAAAGCACATATTTAACATAGGAAAAATTTAGAAAGTTGGAAAAAGACGACCGCCGAAATACGGTATTCATAAGACAATTATTGTTCATAACAACGGTTACTTTTAATCAAATCAAATAAGGCTTTTAAACAAATTTGTAATTTATAACAGTTAAATACTGTCTGTCGCGGAAAACTAATATATATGCAAGTATGCATTAGGTGTAGCAAACCTAGTAACAAATTAGTTCAATTGTGACCAGAAGGATAAACCAAAGACAGCAAGAACGGAAAGTCTAATCTCATGCCAATTCCTTTCGTGCTTACTGGCGACTTATCAGTAGGATCCGGCATTACGCCCTTTAACTACTATATATTTGAGTGAAGTATGTCAGATCATAGGATCGTACCGTCCCATTATCCTTCTGGTCACAACTGAACTAATTTTTTACTAGGTTCGCAACACCTAATACATATATATATATATATATATATATATATATATATATATATATATTTACATATATATAAAAAATTCTCCGCAAACAAACAGTATTTAACACTTTTATATTGAATTGAATGATGTCAGGCTTACCGTGAAATGTGATAACTGATATCGATCAAGGCCAGAGTGTAGGCATTTACTGGAGTAACAGGTGTTCAGAAAAAGTTGTAATTCTCAATTTCGGTGAACTATAGCATACATTGATATTCATCATGTTAGTACCATGTACCTTTTCTGTACTGTAATTTTGGTATCGGTCACTGATACAAAAGTCATAGTGTTAGTATGCTTTACAGACACGGTATATATATTATATTGTGTGAGTTAGCAATGAAGTCGCATTTTCAAAGATTTTATATCATGTTAGCTTCACTACTGCAGATTTACACATCCATCTAGTAGATTGTACCGTCCTATTATCCCATATTCTTCACCAAAATATATAGTGGTTAAAGGGCGTAATACCGGCTTCTAATGATGAGACGCCAGTAATCGCGAAACGAATGTGCATGAGATTATACTTTCCGTTCATGCTGTCTTTGTTTTATCCTTCTGGTCACAACCGAACTAATTTATTACTAGGTTCTCACCACCTAAATTTGTAATTTCTACGTCTTAAATTAGATTAATAACAAATTGAAATATATATGGAATACATTTTATGCACTAAGATGCGGGATAGTGGGATTGTGAAACTGACCAGTGTCACAATCTGTTTTGTAAACAGAAGCTATCATTTTAATAAAATTTAAAAAAAACCTTTAGAGAGTGAAGTACGTAAAAAAAATATTCAAGATATAAAATTAGTTTACGAAAATGAATTTGAAGAAGATTAATTAAGACTTCCCATGTGTTGACATTAAAAAAAATCATTTTAGTTTTGTAATAGGCATATGTAAACTCACTGGCTGTTAAGTTTCTGCAGAAATGCCTTTCATTCGTTTAAACGATTATAAGAGCTTTTGCTTTTAAATGCTAACTTCATGTTCGGTGCATTTTAATTTCGCTTTTTAGAATCACATTAATTAGTTTATTGTAAAGTTTAACAAAAAACCGCTATAATGGTTATGTTATCCTATTTACTTGCCACATAAACTATCCAAAATAAAATATGTCATATTTGGTGTAGTCTATATGCATATTTAACATAAACTATTGTGGCAGTACAGTTTAATAAATGTAAATCTGTTCCATAAAAATATCTTTAGTTGATAAGTACTCTTAATATATCGAATTGCATTATTAATAAATATACAACAGGTGACTTCTTACTATAACATGTATTTAGGTTGCCAATGTAAATTATAAAAAAAATTTCTTAAGGTAACAGATGAAAGTCAGCAGGTAGACCGGGTCCATTCATATTGGTTATTTGACAATAAGTGGCCATAATTACCGTCACGGGAGCCCATACCTACGCACATTTGCATAAAAATCTTCCAAATTCTCCCATACCATTCCGAAGCCGCGCACTGCGTATGATTTTCAGTTATGTACCAGTATATCCATTTATATCTTTCTTTAATTCAGCTATAGCCTATTTAAAATCGCAGTCCCCTAAATTATTTGCTGGCATCTACACATCTTTTATTAATAGAGAAACACCACGCAACCTGGCGGAATTTTATTGAATTGAAATATGGAGACGGGATTCTATATTTTATAACTAAATAAATGTATATATTTTGCCAGTGTGTATCTACAAATTGCTTCAGGTAGAAAGGGAAATTTATCCAGTAGTCCGGTTTCACCCTTATTGAGAACACTTTAGTTACTGGCCAGAATTTCCCCTTGACGGGATTCAAACCGGGACTCAATATTTTAGGAGTTTTGGGCTGCATCTACTGTGCCACCTGCGCTGCAATTTATAATTTATACGGACAAAATCTACATTATCACATTCCCGTCATTATACTTATATTAAATGCATTTTGACTTTTGTAATAAATAATGGCATATCTGGTATGGCTAGTGGCACAATTAGGTCGAAATTGATACAGAATATTGTCTACCTGAATGAAAGTGTGACACGCAAACCAAAGTTTGTTTATAAATGACAATTGCTTGCAACACACAAGTTCGGGAAGTAGAAGATAAGTGTCAACGCACTTAAATAAGTACATCATTTTCTTAGTTCCGTCTGCGGAAGTTCGGACAACAACGATTTTATTTCATAACTACAAAAGATATATAGAAAAATCCAATGATTACTTCTTTAAATGTATAATTATATATTGAAGAAAGTATGTAATGTAATATAGACTTTTCATTGATAATGTGATTGCAATAGAAGGACAGAGTAATTCATGTATTATTCGACGTTTTTTTCTTAATTTCTTTTGCGATCCCATTATCTAAATACATTTGTCCGAATAATCTCAGCATTCTATCAAGTAGGGAAGGCAATTTATCCAGTAGACCGGGCTTGATCTTATTGGAAACTCTTCACGTACTGTCCGCGGCAAATTCTGGACAGTACGTGAAGAGTTCCTAATAAAGACGAAACCAGTCTACTGGATGAATTGCCTTTTCTACATTACGCGATGCTTAGTTTATACCGACAGATGTATGTATTTATTCGAACTGGTGTTCATTTAAATATCGAAAACTTTATTTAAATAAAAGTATACAACAAATTTGTACCATTGGGGATTAGACAAACTTTACTGAACCAAATTTTGGACAATTTAACTTTTAGCCGCTGTATCGCATTCACAATTGAAGAAGTTTACTGTTTATCTGGTGCAATAATTAAGCAACAATATCAATGTGGTAATATAGATAAATTAATATATACATATATATGATCATATATATCTATCTATATATATATATGTGTGTGTTTAATTATTAGTTTATCTATTTTATGTTGTTAAAATTCAAAACAATATACTTAAATATCTAACATTACTTGGGCGCAACTTGTCTTTTGAAATTACAGTCAGTTTAAGCAAATTTTCTGAATAGAAACAAATTGCATTTTTTTTTGTTAAATGGAAGTGTTGCTGTGAGAGGTGAAGTGTAACCGTCAGCTGTGATAACTTCTGTTCGGTTGTCCTTATTTTGTCTGCACGAGGAAAGAGAATAGTATTTGGCATACACATATGCACACATAAAGCAAGTGATATTCACTGTGAGATTCAGGTAGATGCAGGCTCTATTTGCCATTATCATAACATTAAGCAGTTTTTCAACAGAAAATGTGGGCTGTTAAGTGTATATAAACTGGTACGATATCCTTATTTATTCTTTAAATGGCATTATGCACCCACTTAATAGTCTGGCCAAATTGACACTCAATGTGCAGTCCACATTAAAAATAGATAGCATGTCTTAACTCGAATCGTAAAGTGCCCATATTTTAACATCCAGCTATTGACAAAACCATCAGCCCGAAATCATATGTACGGAAAATCAGATGACATTTCGCAATAACTACCTTATAAAAAAAACCGCTAAGTGTACTTTTTTGTTATTTTAAAGTAAAATGAGGTGAAAACAAACACCAAGATTCAGTAGCTTTTGAAATTTAATTTATATCACTGCATAAATTAGACATAGGGTCAAAACTATGATTATCGTTCGCATTAAGACAGCAGATCAGATTTAAAAGAAACTGCATAGCATTCAAAACTTCTTTACAAATAGACAACATAACTTATCATTTAGTTCGTCACCACAGACATAGTATATAATGGACTATTTTAACAGCTGTAACTTAATTTTAAATTTAAGCTGGTTGTTCACCAGTTGTTCAAGTCACTACTGTTAACATAAGGTAATAATATATATAATTAAATTTAATAACATAAAACGTCATGTAAGGCTAGTAGAGCCTCTCAGATGATGGGACAAGCAACAATTCTGGCAATCTTGCTGTGATAATTTTTTAATCTCAACCATGACCTACATAGAAGGAGCACGTGAAAACCGAGATTATCATGAATTGTTCCAAGTGATGGTTGATCAAGTATATCATTTTGGACTTGCCTAATCCGTGGTTATTTCCATTCTTAAATTCTTCGTCATGTAGACGAAGAACAAGCAACCAAGCAGTATCGGAGCGGTATTAAATCGAATTGAATTTATTTCAAGCAATATTTTCCTATCTTTATTTTAGACCTTGACATAAACGTAACGTTGTAATCGAAACACAAAGTCAGGCATTTAATTTAAAGCTGTACACGGGCAGTTACACAAAGATCCGATTGATCACAATTTCCAATTTTGTTTTGTCTTTGATCGGGTTGACTTTTATTCGTTCAACTGGAAATGCGGTTCTATCACATCTTTGTTTACTGGCAGCTATTACCCGCGTACGCAAAACGCGGCATTGGAATATATGAAGCTAAGTTAGTAAACAAAGATGTGATAGAACCGCATTTCCAGTTGAACGAATAAGAAGTCAACCCGATCAAAGACAAAACAAAATTGGAAATTTTGATCAGTCGGATCTTTGTGTAACCGCCCGTGAACAGCTATTACCCGTGTACGCAAAACGTGGCATTGGAATATATGAAGCTAACAAACCGCAAAATAAATTTAAAAATATTTAATTTAAGACCCCAAAACGTGATTTGATACATCCAAGAGTCTTTAAGTCGTGTGCAGTTTTTAACTCATTGTGTACGTTTTATTGTATTTAAAACGTAATGCAAAGCAGATCCATTCAATAATGTAAAATTAAAAATAATTTTATAATTTATATGTTATAAGTTAGAAAATCAAAACCCGCTATGATTTATCAATTTAAAATTCGTTCCTAGACTACGATGAACTATTTTAACAGATTAAGCTTGAATTATATTTTGAATTATTGATCAAAAGTACTAATTAAATAAATTCATATACCAGAAGGGAAGGCATCGCAATATTTTGTTAAACATTCTAAATTGGGACAGATTTTTTAAAATATTTAATGATGTCGACTGCAGAAAAGATAACTATCTTTTTTTGTTCCGCGATAGTTGGTTAAATTTAATTATAAATTATCGGAAACTATCTTACATAAATAGCTTTAACATTTACCAAAAAGTAGAAATAATTGGCAGGCTTTTTCACTGATTTATACAAATATATATTTAATTAGTGACAGTTAAATGCAGTAATATGAAAAAATTTTTAGCAGTAAATTATCTTACAATAATATATATATATATATATATATATATATATATATACACCCAGTTCCATTAATTAATCGGTCGTACAACATTGGTAAACCGTCTTGATAAACGGAACTGATTTTGACCAAACTTGATTATCATTAGATCACAATTAAGAACTAAATTTCATTAGAGAAACCGCATTCTTTTTAATAATCACTTCATGTGGATTTTGTGTTTAATATTATCTTACAGAAATTTTTTTCCATTGCATAGTGATCATCTTCTTTGTCGAACATCCTCTTTATATAGTAAGTGATAAAAACTGAGTAATTGATTTAAAAATTTACTAGATTACTTTCTGGTTGCACACTGGTAAGCTACTTATTCCCAAGTAAAACTATTCGTTGATGTCTGTAATCGAGTTTACTAATGTTAAATTTAGAATCAATATTGATATTTATAACGGATTTTACTTGCAGGAAGGTATAACCCAATCAGTAAATTAAATCAAAGCTACCTTAAAGCAAATAGAAAATTAAACTTTTCCGTACAAATAGAGGAAATAAATGTTTTTTTACATTTGATTGAAGATGAACACTGCTAATTTCAATTCAATCTTGAAGCGACTGGTCTTAATGTAATTTTTATTCATTTTCGCTTATTTTCAATATATTTTGGTGCTGATTGTTCTTTATTGAGATAAAGTAATTTATATATTTTGTCCATTATACCTGATTTATTACAAATTCTAAATGTCTTAGTGAAATAGATTTTATATAATTAATTGATTAACCGACTTTTTGCAAAGTCAATACTTGAATTATGCAAACATTTTTTTGGAATATTAAATTTGTTTGTCTTTCAATGTTTCTTTGCGTAGTTCCGACGCATTCGGCCACCTTGAGCTGTCGTTCAAAAGTTACACAAATCCAAAAAAAAGAAAGCAAAATAAAAAAAAAACACAATAAATTCTCCTCTTTGGTATCTTATCAACTTTTAAACGTTAATACATCATACCATTAGCCAATTCTATTATTCTTGTAACAATTACGCATACCTATCAATGAATCCACATAACTCTATTCAGATATATAATATTAAATGCTTCTTCGTTTATATCTATGCATCTCAAGTTACTCCAGTTTCTAATGATAATCTATTAATCACTGATATAAAGTCAATTTACCAATCATATTTAGACGAGTTATATGGTTATGTAAATTTTGTTAAGTCTACACCAATCTATATATCTAACATTCTTCTACATCCACATAAATTTACCTATTTTATTTATGTTATATCATACCAGACCATAAGCAAGCATCAAACGTTTTACTGAACTAGTATGTTACTTTCTCTAGCCATTTTATTATCGCATATCTAGACTCATTCCAACTTACAACCATGTTAATTGATAGATAAGTTAATTCCGACGTTCTAGATAGATACGAATGTTAACGTTTGATTGCTAAGTGGCAACAAATGCCGGAGTAAATTAAACTTCATATTCGCGAAAGAAATAGAAAAATTAAAACTAAACGAAAAACAGGATTACGTCGAAATAAAAAAAGCAATTGAAATGGGTGAATTGAAGTGCGAAGTAGAGAAAGGAAAATTAATTGGATCGTGAAAGAAGCTCACACATATATGTCCACTTCAGATCCATGTCTAGAAGAATTACAAGGCATTATTCTAAATGAAAAACAGGCTAAATGAAGCCATATTAGCTAATGAAAGCAAATTAAATAAATACACAAAACTGAAATTATAACTTTGAATATTATCACTGATCTATCAAATTTTAATCTTGTACTCTGAAAAATTAATTCCTCGGATAACTCCGGTCATCTTTTCTTGCTAGTATTTAGTGATTCATAGTATATTGGACTGGTCAGTATATAACGTTTACCAAAACTACCGTAAGTCGTTCATACTGACGCGTTTCGACCTTCAATATTATCATCAAATTACGAAGGAAAATTTACTAGCGAGGATAAAATCGCAATACAATTATATGGAAAGAAAATTTGATATGCGGCTCATACCGCTATTAATCTTGAAGACATTGAACTTGACTAGAAATGACGGCTGCAAAATTTCAATCGAGTCACCAACATATACTTTTTTGTAGCCTTTGCCACATAAATATAATTATAGAAAATAAGATTAAACAATGATGGGTTGCGCGAATGTTGGCAAAAATTCATTAAAACAAGTTTGCGAGCTAGAAGTAAAGACAAATCCCACAAAAGTTAATTTTTGTGACTGCATAGAAATTGTGCAGCTGACATATCCAGTCAAGTAAAATGTTTGCGAGACTATTGGATTTGAGAGTCGCATGTCTAGTTTTGTTTCAATATATACGAATTTCAGCTTGAACCTCGCTAGTTAGTTTGTCATCTTGCTCTGATAATGATCATGGAAGTTTGAAACGTGTCAGCACGTGTGACTGACAGTAGCTTTGCTGTTTTTTAACGATTGGTTATATGTAATTGATTTATTTTTTAACTCAAGCTGGGAAACTTGATTTATTTGTTAGTGTGAAACTAAATTTTACATCTATTTTTATTTGGCGGTTTATTACGAAATTAATTGTGAGTACATATATGTGTGTCTGTGTGTGTTTGTGTGTAGAGGAGACATTTCCTCCAAAATTATATTGTTCAATTTATTGATAAATTTAAACCTCCGTGGCTGATTGGAACAAATATTTAAAAAGGACATATTCTTTTAAATTAGAGAACTCTTTGTTTATTAACAACTTATGATAAATTTCATAATTATTTAATTATGGATATATACATATGCTTACCATGGAGGCCAATCTTAAATTTGAGGAAATGACATGTTACAAGGAATCGCAGGTATGGTTCTGATATACTTGGATGGAAATATTAATGCATTAAACTCGAATTCATTTAGGGATCAAGGAATATCAGAGTCAAACAGACACACTAAGAGTGATACGGACTTCGATAGTCAGGCAAGAACCTCTATACGTTTAGGGGTCATTCTAATTATTCTGTAAAATTATGTTTCAAATCTGGTCTTTCTTGTAATAATGGACTGATTTGTAACCAATTGTTTGCTATCTTGGCTGTTACATGCACGAATGATTTTTCACCTTATTCTTCAGTTTTGTTAGTCACCTTGGTCATAGCGCAGGGTATACGGTTTGCAGAGTTAACCGCTCATATTGTCCTACAATTTTTATCTTTTATAACGATGTTAGTGATGCAGTTTGCGCAATATTTCTTTCCTCATTTCGTTGAAAAACTGCTAAAATGGTCCCTGAGACTGGTCTAATGGGTTTTAATTTACTGTTTTCGTGTTTTATGATTCGTGGTCAATCGATAAAATTATCTTGTTGGTGATAAATTTGAATGTTTTTGCAAAATTTTTGTTACAATATATAAAGAGCTTCGTACATTTAAAATAATTTTGAGGACATTACTTTGAGTGAAACTGTGAAAATCGTTAGAATGACTGAATGCCCTGTTTCAAATATATGCTCAGAGCTAATTGATATTTCTGATTGCGCCAGAGCTTTTTCAATTTATGTGGTAAATGTGGTTTGATTCTGACGATCACCCGCTAGTTTATACGTCCAATGTGTTGACTACCGCACATAAAACATAATTTGTAGACAATGAAGGATTTAGGGAGAATGGGCAATTTCTCCTTGGCATCCAACATCATGATACTCTGTGTGTTGAATGTGATGCTAACTTTTTAATTGAGGAACATGTCCTTATTGGTTCGATTCAACCACTGTGCAATTATTGTAGACGGTATGTCGCCTGTAAATAGTAAGTTTGGGAAACTTTTCTGAAGATATCCTTTTTTAGTCATAATCTGAAGTTGACTGATTTTAACATCCATGAACTGCTCGTGAAAGTATTTTATTAGCTAAAGATTTATTAAAGAGCCTATCTCTTTCTTGATCTCAAGTTCAGAACAGATCTTCTTGATTCGGTTTGCTAGTGTGTTGACTGGGCTTCCTTTTTGAGGTTTTGGCACACGCCTTATTTAATGAATGTATTGCACAGTGCAAAATCACAATTTCCTTCTCGTGTGAGTTAGATATCTAAAAAGGGAAAAGTATTGTTTTCTCTTACTCTAGAGTGAATTTCATGTCTAGATCGGCTCCATGGGCTTGATTGAGGATTTCGATTGGATATATTGCCTCTGGAATGAACAATAATAGATCAGTTACATAACTTTTTAGAGCGCACACTGGTCATTTTTGTATTTCAGGCTAAATTTGCTTAAGATTGTGTTAGTTTTTTTTCCCACGAGATTTGTAATGAAGTTTTCCATAGCTAAACCATTAAACTGACGGAAATAATTCCATGCAATGTAAATTTTACGTTTTTTGTACTCGCGAATTTGAGGTCTTTGAGATCTTTGGTGTGTATAGGAAAATTTTTGGAAATCATACTTAATCTGGTCGCACAAGTCGTCGTTTTTTTCTGACAAAGTTCATAATTAAGTATTAGACGAATGTTTTCGAATGAGTCCATGATGTTGCTAGTTTTAATGATATTCGGCTTTGTTTGATTTAGTTTGCAGCGAATCTTACGTTAATCCAATGAAAACCCAGGATGTACTTAAATGCCCGATTGTAAAATGTTGCTGAGTAGTTTGGTAATAAATAGTCCATTATTCACTTTATATATAAATATATATATATATATATAATTAGGAAATATGGGAAGGATTTTCCGGTATAAACTATACATAGCTTAGTTACATGGTCAGATAACATGGTTTTCCATATGAATGAAATAAATTTTATTGAGATTGTATTATTTATGTCAAATTTGTGCATGGCTTAGTGAGCTTTAAAATGTGTCAGTTTTTGTCATTTGTTTATTGTAAGCCAAATGCTTATGTGGACCGAACCTTTCGTCTGTTTATGTAAAGTGTGTACACATGTTTCTCGTGCATAATTTTCTGCTCTATTTGGTTTATTTCGGTTCTGCATTGTCCGAATGTGCTTGTTTTATGGTAATTTTACAGCCTCTCTTTCTCACCAAATATTTTTCTTTTGTGTTTTTAATATGATGTTTACCGCCAAAATAGAATAGTTTGCTCTTCTGATTCTGCCTATTTTTCTAGTCAATATGGAGGATGGAAGATCTCGTAAAGGTAAGTTCAGGTAGACCTTTCTGCTGTTGTCTTCCTTTACGCAAAATCATTATTAGTTTACATTTTAAATGTATATGCGGTAGCAAAAATTGGAAAAACGAAGAAACGGTCAATAAAATGAATTCATCAACACCTGACCAACCTAGTTAATACAGAGAGGAGTAGTACTATCCGCCTAATCAGCAATTACCGATCGTATTATTAAATCAGGGCACGAAGTGAATACAACTCACTTATAAATTCTTCTTTTATAACATTTACGAAGCAAAGCATATAAAACAGCATAAATCTCGTTGAATTTTTAAAAGAGTCATTAGCACAATATAACAATTGGCGGCCGTCAAAAAACGAAGGCCGTGCGTATATTCAACATACGAAAAGAATACAATCTGTAAAATTGTAACAGAATGTAACATGAGCACTATGAGGGGTAACAGTAGAGCAAGAAGGAAAAGATAATAAGCAAGATACAGATGTGACGCCAACCAAGAAAATACTACGAGTTTGGCTGCAAACGGAGATTGTACAATCAACGCAATGCACGCACACCTTTATATCACCATAATGAACAAAAAATCAGGAACATATTGACGACAAGCGCATGTGCACTTTTCTCTTAAACAGCCAGTATATCTAGCCCACACTGGCAAATAGCTGACACTCAACAAATTACCAGGTGTTGTGCAATCTGAATTCAATTGACATAAACAGACACAATTTTAAGTCCTCCAATATATATATTAAACTATCCAAGCCATCCAAACCATATATACTCAACATGTTATTTAATTTTTTGTGTTGCTAATTAAATTTTAAAGATCCAAGCAAACTTTTAAAAAAATAAATTTAACTTCATCTATTCAATTTGTGTTTTATTGAAACTGAACATTTAATTATTAGTTACTGAGAGGCGAAATATATATATATATATATATATATATATATATATATATATAGAGAGAGAGAGAGAGAGAGAGAGAGAGAGAGAGAGGAAATGAAATTACATTGGAAATATGACTACGTACGATTTTTAAGTCAAAATACATTTTTATTACAACTTCATCCGTAAATACTACTCGAAGCATTGGCTGGAAATGAAGATTAATTTGCCAATCTTTGATTCGCTCCTATTTGTCAATAACCGCAGACGTGGTAACGCCTGAAAATAAGGGTTAAGTGAAAACTCTATAAACTGTAATAGACGTATAATTACATCTAAAATTTAAATTTCAATCATAGATCCAAATAGTGTAAATTTGAATTTCAACTGGTCAAACACACTTAACTAGAGTTTATCGCTTCTGCTATTATAATTTTAACATTCTTTCACAAATCTCGCAATCATGGATTCCTTAAGTTAATAATTTGTTTTTCATCAAACACGTTATAAAGCCTAAAATGCTATATTTTCCGGATTGTTCAACAAAATTTAGGGGAATGATTATGTTTATAGTGCGCTTAAAATATATTTCTTTCAAATTTAGTAAATTTATTTGTCATTTTAATGTATTAATATATGCAAAATATAATTGTCAAAATAGTAGATGGATCAATACTTAATGAGCTACCTTTCATTTAATCATGTTTGCCACAATGTGGTAAGCACAGATTTCATTTTATATAGTTGTTCACAAAAGATATATAATAGAATTAGTGCAGTGCATTCTATAGTTACTTTAACGCTATATTGTCAATGAACCATACACCATCTATAGATTTCGATCATTAAATGAATAAACATTTCATAAAATGCAGATTGTTGTTAATTTAACTCCAATTATTCTTTACAGGTATTTGTTGATATGTATGAAAAGAGAAGTTCATTTAATTTTTTTCTTTTTAATCATATTTAAATTATCATAAATTTAACTGAATACTGTTATAGACAAAATATAAATACGATTTATTGCATTCATCCAACAAGTATTCTGAAATTATATTAATAAATTTTACTAGCTTAATATAAACAACAATCTGATTTATATAATCAAACTAACATTGGTTGCATGGGCGGTGATAACAATTACTTTAATAAAGGTTATGATCTTGATATATGCAATTGGCCCATTACGGGCATACATTTGCCAATTTAAACTAAATATTTTATTGTGAAGAAAAGGCAATTCACGAAGTAGACCAGTTTCGACCATATTGGGAAATCATCATGAACTATTCAGAATTTGCCGCGGACAGGGCTCGAAACAGGGCACGTCTGATTTGGAATATGGTGTTCTAACTACTGAGCAATTCTACCGCACACCAAACACAACTTTCTGTTATATACTAAATAATTTATCTTAATTAGCCTCAAATTGTGTGTAGTGTACGGAAGGATTGCTCAGTGGTTAAAGCCCAATATCCCAAAGCAAATGTGTCCAGTTTCGAGACCTGTCAGGGGGAAAATCTGGACAGTTCGTGATGAGATCCCAATAAGAACGAAACAAGTTAGCTACATGAATTGCCTTTTCTACACTATACGGTACGTAGTTCATACTAACAAATATATGTGCAGAAAGAGTCAGGTGTTTATATCAAGATCGCAATCTTCATTAGAGCAACGATCTCATTGTTTCAAACAATTCGCACCTAAGCTTGACAATCGTCAGTCACACGTACTGTTTAGTTTCAGCCGTCCATGATAATCACCAGAGCACAACTGCAAACTGAATAAAGAGGATCAACCCGCAATACATATATAAGGAAATCCAATTAGATATCTCACGTAAATTTTACTTAACTGTAAATGTTAACCACAGCGATCTTATGCAATCGCAAATCAAATCAATTTTCATTGTGTGTGATTGGCGGTAGTTTATGCTATGTAAAACGATTGATTAGATACAATTGGGCAATTGGCAATTATCTTACCACCCACACAATCAATGATTGTTAAATTATTGCTGTTCACAAAATTCAAAGAATCTTTTAAACATATTCTAAGTAATGTTTAATGTTTAGATTTGGAAAAATCTGCAACAATTTGGTAAGCGTATTCATTGGTATTGTTCGTTTACTTAGCAAATGGTATTTTAGTTCAAAAGGTGAATTTTTTAATGTTCTTATTTTTTCTACATGCAATTAGGCCTAGAATGAACAGTTAATTGTGTAAAACTACATTTAAGCTCATTTACATTGTTATTTCATAGGTTGTCACTAAAGTTCATCGTCAGTTTTATTTAACATGAACAAATCTACGCATTTTTCGCCGAACCGCCATAGTATGTGTAAATCGCTTATTTTCTAGTCAATAAATTGATACATTTGGTGAATCCCAACTACGAGGACATTTACAGACACAATTTGTTTGTCGCGTATATACCGAACTTTGCATTTTCCCCACATCCCTCGCCAAAATACATAGTAGGTATAGGGGGCAATACTGGTTGCTTCTGAGGAGTCGTCAGAAAGCACGAAACGAATGTGCACATGAGATTATACCTTTCGTTCGAGTTAACTTTGGTTCATCCTTCTAATTTCTGTATGAACTAATTATTTACTAGGTGCATACCACCTAATGCATAATTAAAGCCATTGTAAAAAATGAAAAGCTAAATATGAATAAATTAATTAATATTTTCAGCACAAGCATATGGTATATTTATTTTCAAGAGCACCCGAATGCGACAAAAAACCGCATTAATTGATTGCGCATGTGCTGAAATCAGAGTTATTAATTTGAAGTGTAACCTGATCTTATTGTAAGTAACCAGTTGTCAAACGTAGCAAAATAACTGGCGATATCACACGTAGACGTGTTTCGTTTTCTGGGATCAACACAGGAGCACAACAACTTCTAACATTATGAGTCACACATCTTATTTACCGTTGCTTATATTACATTGTTGTCTGTTAATGATCACGAATGGATAAAACGCGCAAGTTTATGCGACTGACGGTTGTTCTGCTGTTTTCTGAATGGTTAAATGAGAAAGAATAATTCATATTTTAGATCCGACGACTTCATTTAAAGGCGGCTAATGCAATCTATTACTTCGATGGTGGTTTCGTCCAATGCGGACAATTCTGTCAGTGACTACACATGCTGGGAGCAAATATCAAACCCGCGACTCTATGGTTCAAAACAGCATGGTTTAATCCTTTGACGAGGTAGCCACGCGGAACACGCACATTGTAAAATTACACAAAATATTTTATTTTGTCAATGATAAGAATATTCTCCTACTGGTCTCTATTGACTGACATTTTTGATAGACAACACCATAACTGGAGAATAGAATATGAATTTGCGTTTTAAGACAAGATTTCACATTGGAAACACGCTTATAATATATATCAGAATCACTGCGTGAAAAGACAAATGAAATTCCTTTACTAGGCCATAAATTAGTCCTCGTTAGAGAACTACATTGTTGTAGTTAATTTTGCCGCATGCAATAATTAATCCTGCTATTGTGTGGTTTTGAGCCTTACTAAAACGGATTATATTCTACCGGAACTGCATATTTAATGAAATTCTAAGTTTTATAGACGGTAATGTTAGAGGAATAGTTTCCTACTCATGGGCAACCATCAATATCAATTTCTGTTTAAAGATGCGCTAATTAACGTTAAACTGATAAAACAGGTGTCATAAATGTTAAAATATTATGCTTTGCAATTTTATAACACGTGATATGTAAGCTATACAAACAGCAAGGTTATGCATATTAATATTTAAATTTAATCAAATAAGCAAACGACAAAAATAATCCATATAACGAAAAGTGGCTTCGCCAATATTAAAAGAGTCGCTATGAGACCCCATTCATTCAGTCGATTTGCTTATTACGGGCTTAAACATATATATATATATATATATATATATAAAATTATAATGCTAATAAAATCATAACAATTTCGACCGTTTTCGTGTCATTAAATGAAATTTAATTTGTAATAATGAATTAATTGGTCAAATACTCCATTATAATTTGATTTTTCGGCTTATATTATAATATTTCTCGGGTTTTTAACGGCGTTACAGTAACGTTCAAACAAACGGACACATGCAACTGCATGTTAATACCGAGCAACAACGTTTTCAGCGCCAAGTAAACTACGAACTTCGTCTTCGCCTGCATCTACACAAACACAGACAAAGGAATCTTCCAGATGGCGGTTAGTGGTAATACAGGGCACATTTTTTAATAATTAAAATATTAATTTGCGCTTTTCATATTCGATGGAAATTTTTCGTGGCTTTTCATGAAACAATTTCTATGTGATTAATTTTTCTTGGTAAGATGTAATTGTGTTATTGCGAAATTATTTATGCATGCAATGTCGTAACTAGTATTCCATCTATTAGAGGAACCGTCAACTCCAAACTCGATGTTTAACAGAGTACGTTTGATAAATTTTTGTTTACCGATATTTCATCAATGAAAAATTCCGCGAGAGAAAAAAACATATAGTAAATTTATGGAGCTTGTAAAAAGAAATTTTTATATTTTCGATATGAAAACTGCAAAAACGCTTATTTACAGGTTTATTGAATTTCATAGTTTTAACGTTATAGTTCTTAAATTTGTTCTTATACATTTTTGCTATACTTCACTTTTCCATTAATGATTTTTAAATCAGCCACTGTTCTTATTCAAGCGAAGGTAACTCGACTATACAGGGTAACTTTTGCTGCTAATAAATATCGCTTTTTAATTACTGTTTACAAAAATGAATTTTCTAACAGTAGTATAAGCACATTTGTGTCTTTAATTCAATCCTTTTAAACTTTTTAGACATATGTTCATCTCTAAAATACATCAACCTAGACAGTTTATAAGAACAAGCAGTTTGACCTTAAATTTCTATTATTATCTGCTAGGTCTTGATGTTCAGAATGTATTAAAAATAAACTTGACGAAAATTATTTAGAATGTAATTTGTAAAGAATTGCATTTTAAAATAAATCGATGAATGCTAGAGGATTCACAAATACACGGACGAGATTGTATGAACCATCAAATAAGGCAAGCAGAACTTGCTACAAATCCGAACAATATTAAATAAAAAGCCATCTACAAAAATGCACTAATTTAAAATCTATGCAACGATTCCGCAAAAGCGGAATGCAATTTGTCTAATGAAAATGTTACTAATGACCTTTGAATTTGAAAATGGCGACAAATTATTTATCGATTGAATAGTTTTAAATATGACTTTGCCATACATATTTTACCTGTCATTTGAAAGCAAATTAATGAAGAGGCCCTTTAATAAACTAAAAAGAAATGATTTCTTATTGGATAAATTATTGATAATTTTCCAAATAGTTTTTCACGCAAGACAGTGCCATACCATTCCATTAGTATATGACATTTACATTTTGTAGAATCTATAAACAAAGTTTTACGGTTAATATGCTATTATGTCAAATCCAAGTGGTTTCAATGTAAAGGCATAAATATTTCGGAATAATTAAACCTCCAATAGCTAGTTAGAACAAAGGCGGTATCAAAAAAATCGAGGCTCTAATTACTGTATAACATGAAGTTTATGAGAATGTTATGAATAGTAAAAATTTCAAATGAATGTTTGTAATAACTATCGATGTACTTCGTATTTCAGGTACCACAATCGAACGCGCATAAAAACACCTTCATAAATATGTTACATGACTTTTTCGAAACAATCGCGATGAATATTAATTATTTGGATAGGTAAAACTCATTTAAAATGCAAATGCGTCAGAAAACCCAATTGACCAGTTTTTTTATTCATACAGCCAGAAAATACCGAAATTTCATTAATTGGTCAAAGAATTAATGGAAGAAGTGATCTTATTATGTTTCATCAGTTTTTTTTCAATTGTAATTAATAGTCAAAATTGCTATCAATAGCACAATCGGGCATTAAATTTAAATATATAAGGCTAAAAAACTATTTATTTAAATCACACATTATTGTACGTCAAAAAAGGTAAATACTGAAAATCACATACTCCGATTTCAATTTCATGACGATTGAAATACTGCCTGAATCTATTAGATATTTGTTAGCCTTTCTGTAAATTAATCACACACAACTATGCTTTAAACTATAATTCTACGTTGAAAATAAATATTGAACGATCACTTTTTGTCAAACGCATCCACTCATCATTTAGAGATTGATAGAATTTTCCTCAATGAGCAATAATTGGTTCTGCTATTCCTGATGACACAAGTTTAAGTAAAGTTATGAAAAATGAGATTAGCACAATTATAATTGTGTTAAGCATTCGGAAAGCATACTCCAACTACTGTCAATTGCAGGCAATCACTCATTCAATCCGCTTATATTCATAATCAGTGCACGAAAAAACAATGTCTCACGTAGATCAATGAGCAATGCATATACAATTGACTAAAAATTAAAGTGTATCTTTCACTTGTGGTAGACTTAATTAGATTTTAGTTTTCATAAAAAATCGGCTATCAGTCACTTTCCAATCACAAGCATAATTTTTCTCAGCTTAAATCACAGATATATACGTTATTCCATTTTCGCTATTATTGATTTCACGTGTAGCAAAAGCCATAACTTATAAAATGTTTTCACAGTTCAGATATGTACAATACCCATTATTATTATTAGCAGTGATAACCCGTACGTATGTGTAACTAGCCGGATTGTGCTTTGTTGTGCGACTGGTCAGAATACAGGAATGTTGTTTATCTCATGTCGGCAAATAATCTTTCGCACCCTCCATACCATCCAAGTAGCCGAATTGTAAAAAATATAGATTTGGAAAAATCTGTAAAAACACCATCTCCGTAAATGAATAGATAATCGCCAATCCTGTTCCGCAATGTGCTATGTCTTGTGATAAAACTTCAATATTCTAATCGTATTTGTTTAATTTATATTAATTTCATACCTACATAGTTGATCGGATCTGAAAGCCATTTTTCGTAATATATTATGCGTTTAAAGATGTCTATTTAGTAAAAGTTGCTTCGTTTGAACTTTTTTTACAAATTAAGTCAAAATTATTGCATATTTTTCCTATTTCAATCTATACTATGTACCAAACAAAATTCCAAAACTTTATAGGTAGCAGAACGGAGATAAATTTTATAAGAAGCCATATATAATTGGAAAGTAAGCTGGTGAGTATAAGAACTCAATTTAAAATTATTTTTTAACTTTTGAGAAAGCATATTTTTTATTCTTCGTGGATGGATTGGTGAACAATATTTTGTAGAAATTACACCTAACATATACTGAAAAGCATCCACAGACAGGTGTGTAAACAACATAGTCATTATTTAAATGTAGCCCAATGGTAGCGAGAATATTTTCAATATTTGTAATTATAATTGAAATGCATTCAATTTCTGTGGACCACGTATACCGACTGAAGTCGCTATAACCTAAAATATTTTTCCAGTTTAAAACTCAACAGAGTTTTCAAAATGTGTTCGAAACTCCAATTGATTGCCTGCTTAACCATCGCTTTGTTCGAATTTTATCATTATAAAGCATCAGAAAGCATAACTGACGTAAAAATTTCTCTCTTATATTGGGAAGTTGCGCGACAATGGTGATCGAAGTATTCGGCATAATCCCAAATGTATCTCTTTTTTCAAAGCTTTGTATTTTCGTTGGATCAAAAAAAACAAAATTATCAACACGCTTGACGTAAAGGTTTTGCATTTAGTAGCTACATACAAACAAATTTACGACGATTGCCAGCTTTAGATTTTTAAATATACATAATTAAAAGGGTATATTAATTGGTCGTAACCTTAGCGCACGTATTTTTAAATTACCCTTATGGTTGAGCGCAAAATTGAAATTCGTTTGCATATGCGTTACGATTAGAGCAGAAACACGTTTTACCAGAATATTATTTCTAATTTTACAAAGGCGATTCTTTTAGCTTGCTTTTCTATGCATAAAAAAATTCAATAGTATAATTGTCAACTTTAAAAGATAACTTAGTTTAAAAATTATTTTACAACTTACCAGGTGGCATTTTGTTTCTTGTAAATTAAAAGTTCCAATAAATAGAATAAAATTAATGTGTAAATATTTAGTTGCGGATAAAGAAAATTTGTTCTAATAAATTTTTGAAAGAAAAACACAAATAGCACAAGTGAATATGCACGATTTAGTCTATATAAGCCTATTTGACAGACTGATCACAATTACACGAAATTCGGCATTAATTTTCACCGAAATCATATGATAGAAAATAAATGTTACAATCAAATCGAGTGCTTGAAAATAAAACTGAAAGTTTGTTACACTGAAACTTGAAAAAATTCAGCCGAAGTAATTTCGAAACATGCTGTTGAGAAATTCTGTCAGCAAATAAACAGAGTAGAAATAATCTCGGCGCTAAATTTATGCAATTGCTATTTTTTTTCTAACATCCCACGTGGGTAAAGTGACTAAAGTAGAATAAAGGACGACAACAATTAAAGAAGAAAAAGTAGTTTTTCTATTGGTTGTCTGATGGAGATCTTGAAACCAATCAACCGGACGTGATCAAGTCTCTGACTTCCAATAAAAAGTGGCATTGCCTTTCCGACCTGCACAATGACATGCATGCACTCATTTGTGTAAACGCGCGTAGGTAAATCCCCTGTAAGTGTGGGTGAACATGTTTTTCGGTGTTTTTATGCGTTGTGTGTTCTTTAACATAAGCCAAGGTGAAATTACAGGTGTTTTGTTAATAAATGAGACACACAGGAATACTAAATAAAAATGAAGCATATTTGTACTAGAACACAAGTGCATGAACGCATGAATTGCACATGCATATACAAAATTTAATGTTCTTTATCGCTTTATGTGTAATGATGGGAAAATTTTCTTATCCTATGCATAAATTGATTTAATATATTAATTTTATTTGTGATGTCTTTGAACAAGTTTTTATTTTCATATATCCGCGAAAACAAGTAAATGCGCCACTTTTATCATATATGTCGATTTTAGCACATTTATCGATAATGCTTGTATAATTTCAATTAAGAAGGATATTCGAAATTAAAAATGTAAATTAAACGTAATTACTTTCGTTCGATAGTATCATTTGATTAAATAGGAAAATACAACGCAGTGATTAATTTTTTACACTGTAAAAAATTCCCTTAAAAGTGCGCTATATATAGGTATATATATATATATATATATATATATATATATATATATATATATATATATATATATATATATATATATATATATATATATATATATATATATATATATATATATTAAGACATATATAAAGCAATCAAAACATTCTAAATAAAAACCTAAATAAGCTAAGTATAGCAAAGAGTTTCGAAATCCCCATGGCACGAAAATATTAATTTTGTTTTCACCGATCTAGACAGCATACATATATGGAAATGGCCTCCACAATGGGGAAACATTCTGGCACACTAAACCTTATTTAAAATTGAAAAGCGTTTAATTGGAACATGCCAGTTTTCACAGGAAGAAAACATTTGTTTTATTCTTTGCCAACTTTAAGAACATAAATATACTTTTAAATATTTAAATAGATTTCTTTAGCAATTTATGTATTTATTTCATAAATTGCTAAAGGATTGTATAATTAGTTAATGAAAAGCATCTATATATTCCATTCAAACTTGAAATCGAATAAAATTATATTTTAGCATTTGATGGTGTGTTGTTCAGGCGTTGAACTGAGGTGCATAATGTAAATCGTCCTACGAGAAAAATACATGGGCAGTGCAATCTACCGCTGACTAAAGCGGAAATATAGTTAGTTATGACAGTATCCAAATGGGCTTTGTTCGTCTGACAGTTTGCAGATGTAGTTGAAAGCTGTGTTCAATACACAGATCATTAACTGTTACCTATTCCATTTCAAAGATAAATATAAAGTAATGATATAATAAAACCCGTTTGGAATTCTTTTACTGTCGATAAAATTTAGGTGTTATTCACCTCCAATTGAATTTCGAAACTATCGTTTGCAATCCGATTTGGCGACTGCAAATTTTGCAGTTGACTTCGATTTTGCATTATCCAACAAAAAGCGTGTCCTACATAGTGTGAGAGCCAAATTTCAATTAAAATTTACATCTAAATTTAAACTGATTCCAGGTTTTTCGGCGGTGGACTAACGTGGTGAAAGTGAAACGAGATTGGCTTTGCAAGTAAAACCAAACATATTGTGTCTTGCGAAAAATGCGACATGATAGAAAAACGTTCTTCAATTTCAAATGAAGCTAAGCGTGTCAGTGGATTTCTCTATTGGAATGATTTACCAAAAAATAAAAGTGAACCAGAATTGTACCACCAAACTGTTTTGTTATTGCACTGTCAATACTAAGGAAATGTCGAAGCCGAGCACCAAACTTTGTTTAGTTTTGTCCATTTTATTTTAACTTTCTGGGCAAATATTAAAAATCCCAGTGTCCCTACTCTGATTAAAGAATAAAACAAATTATATCAGATACAGGAAACGTTTCGTCGGTACATGGTACTAACATTGTGTTTGACTTGACGATACACGGTACCAACACAATACATTATAACATAGGATAAATGTCACCATAATTCAGAATTACAATTAATTCTGTACACCTCGTACTCCAACCATTTCTTAAATTGTGGCTTTAATCAATGTCAGTTATCACTGTTTACGGAAATTGTGATATAATTCTACGAAATTTTTAGCAAGTATAGGAGACAGGGAGCTCCCCATTGCCACACCATCAAACTTCTTGTCGAGAAATCCACTAAAACGAAGATGTTTGATTTTTTTGCATAGCAAAATAAGCTTGCGTAGAGAATGACCCTGAACATGAGATGTTTTTTTTTATATTTTAGTTTAGTGCTTGAAATATACCTAGGATTTTTTCAATGGGAAGATTTGTAAATAAAGGCGTAAAATCAAATGACACCATAATCTTTCTTTTATAAGCATCTGTTTCTTGAAATCTATAAAAGTCTTAAAGGACAAAACAATTAAGCAATAATTGATTTCGCTGGTGTTCGTAAAAATTGTTAGAGGTTCTGTGAAACGGCCGTTTCAATTAAACCAGCATCAATTAGTATTTTAATTTAATTTATTACTTTGCGATCAACTTTGTCTATTTCATCGGATTTACCCTCAAGACGAGTGAATTTTGCAATATCATTCAACGCGTTCTCTACCCTTGTACAAATTCTGATTTGTTCATTACAGCAACACTCTTGGTTTTATCAGCGTCTAAAAGCTGGATGTCTGCAGTTCTACTGATATCTGTATGCGCATTTAAATGTTGCTATGTAGGTCCATATTATTCTGTACATTTTAATCTTTTCAGATTTCAAGTTAGATCTACCAAAGTAGCATTAAACCAAATTTCATAACCAGTTCTTATGGGTCGTAACACGTCTTTTTACTCAAATAAAAAATCAAATATTGCCTAAAAATCAATATTGCTTTTATCTTGTAAACGAAATCAATAATTTCAGCCCATCGATAATGCTCCCACCGTTTGCTGATCGATTTGGGTTTGTTCTAATTTAACCAAACTTTGAGCAATATCATTCGGTATTTAATCACTCTAAACTCAAGATTTTAGATTTTTTTCTAATTTATTCATTATTCTTGTTTTGTATTTTTTAGAATAGCGATCAAAAATATGTGTGCCGTGGCACCACCAATGTACGAATTATCCCCAACAAAAAAGGTTTCACATAGGACGGTGAATTTTCCGTTCTATGCGTTGGCTAAATGATTAGTTGCTAATTTGGAACCACTTCACAATGTACAACGACATTGCATAATTTTTAGTTTAGTTATTTTTATGCGTTTGTAATTTGAAATGAGACATTAATTGGAGTAATGTCCAAAAAAGGGTCTTTTTATACCTTATATTATTGTTCTTAGATAATGAAATGATTATTGATTGATAAACTTAGCAATATTACTGATCACGAATAGAAATTAAAACCATGCAAATTAACTAAAGACAGATAGGCGTGTGATTGAAAATGAGCGAGAGGAAACTTAAAAAAGAACCGACGATGCGATTTTTGATGAAATCGATAATATAATAGGTCGCCTCAAACAAAAAAAACCAGTGGCACACTCGCGGCTAGAATATACGACATGCCAAAAGCACAAAAAAAGCTGTAAACGAACAAATTACCGCCTTTGATACCTACCGTGTTAATGATCAACAGACCACAGAACACACTGGCGAGAGAGATAAAAAAACAATTGTACAACCAGTAAAAATGTCAAACAATGATGTTCACGATTCTTTTGATTTTGTAAATAAAGTAAAATCGTAAAATGTCAAGAATTAAAAAAAAAATTTCTTTCATACACACATCCTTGTTGACAGTAACACCGATTTCCTCTGTACTTTCATCGATGGTAACAACACGTCATTCCAAGTACCTACAAATCATCAGGAAGTTCTCCTCATTGTGTGCACCAATGTTGTTCAATTCAATTTTAGTAAGCAATATTTCTTGCAACATAAAAAAGTGGCGAAGGGCAATATTTCATTGAGTCTTCTAGCTAATGCCTACATCTATCTAGAAACAGCAAAACTAGAACCATTTGTTAAAACAATATTGTCTTAGATATCTGAGATGTGCTGATGAAACTTCCAAACCTTAAATTAAATTGTCGAAAGTAGTGACATCATTAAAGAGTTTAACAATGAGAACCATCACATTTAGTTTTCTACCGAGGGCAGTGTTCCTCTGTCAAACACTGTCTTTTCTTGATGTATTGCTACTGAGATTGAAAAATGACAGTCTTTAAAGGAAAATAAATCGAAAGCGATCCAGAATTGGACAGTGCATCGATTAATGTATCAATTTCCTAATTTCCGCCAAGAAAAATTTCATACGCAGTTTATTCTGCAGAGTAAATAATACCAGTCCGGAAGACTTACAGTGTCAAGAACTGGCGGTGCTCGAATCAAAATTATTAGAAAATTAGTACTACCAAAATTTTGTTGAAGAAAACGTGAAACATAACAAGCGACAATAAGGCAACGAAACGTACCCAACCAAAACGTTATATGTCAGTTTAACGTTTAGAGGGGACGCGACATACAAGACTTTTACTAGTGAGTATTAATAAAGCAAAGACGTTTCATATATGTAATAAGCATATTCTGTTTGTTTATGCAAGAAAATGCCTGATAAGCCTAAATGCATAGATTAAGCTGCCTGCAACCGAACAGTCGAACATTGTTTATTTATACAAATGCCATAGCTGAGCAGTGCGTTATTTAGGCCGAACTAGCCAATTACTAATGAAGCGAATTAATGAACAGTTTAAATTCGGCGTCGCTGGCAAAGGAAAAAACGTTTCCGCAATAGCTGAACACATTTTTTAAATGAAATTCACACAAATCTGGCGAATTTACAGGTTTATTTCAAATTAAGGAACGAAAATTGGTATTTATTTCAAGCTCGCAAACTTGATTTAAAGAATAGACCACATAATCCGCGTAATCAATGATTGTTTAACTTTGGAAACTATTTGAATATTACCTGGTAATTGCTTGTGTGTGTGTACACACAAGTAACCGCGATTATATGTGTTTCAGATTGTACTTCTTCCGCTTCCTTTATGTTTTCGTGTGATGTGTGTTAAGTCTAACTTTATTTCCCATACTTTACAAAAAATTTATTATATAAAGTTGGAGATACTATATTCGAGTTGAGTTCCGGCAAATAGTAAATGTCTTCTCTTAAACTTGTAGTAGATCCCTGTTTTATAATAAATTTATATTAACATAATTCATTTATTTTTCAAATCGAATTAAAAGTTAATTATCTAGTTGCCGATTCCTTGGGTTTTGTTAACAAAATTCATCATATAAAATTTAAAATAAAGATTATGGTTTCTTTCAATGTTACGTCTTAGTTTACAGATGTTGGGAATGAATGAATTCAAGTGGTAGACCAAAAGATATTACCATCGCTTTTCCCAGATCATGCTCTCCTCATGCTTATTTTTCTATGCACGAAAAATGTAAAGTTTAATTTCAATGTAATAATGATAATCGAGTGGCTTTATGGAGACGTCAATCCATAGATTTAGTTGAGGTTTTGCTAGGCCACCATGCGAACGCATAACTAAAAAGTGTCAAAAGTAAATGTGCACAATACAAACATTATATTGATGATAATTTCTTTGTTCTTGAAAACAGGTGGCAATCTCGACCACGGTTTCAAAGTTTCAATAAAGCGCATAAAAAAATATCAGTTTCACGTTAGAGCATGAGAAATGCAATAATCTGCCTTTCTGAGATGTACCACTGTAAAGGCTCAGATCAATTCACCGACATATTGCCTAAATTCAGTTCAAATTCCATTACGCGGTACCAATTAAAACAAGCGAAATTTGCCGTTAACCAATGGCGTGCGACCTTGCGCTTTCACATATATAAAAGCACGGTGCATTTACCATGCAAACACACATGACATTTACGCTCTGCTCGCCATGTATGATTTCTGTCGTTCTCTCTACTTGACTAATTACCTACGCTGACTTGTGGACTTGCGTTTATCAATCTGTATCATCGCGTCACGTGGATTTCAGACACGGTAATCTTCTTGTTGCTACACAAATAGGTCCGACGCAATCGATTATCTATTATTAGGATCTCTACGTGTGCCAGACACCAAGGTATTGCCGCAGATCGTCAACAAGACAATTATGAGACTTCGAACAGCAACTCACTTGTCTGGTTTCGACAACTCTACTTATCCCGCTGCACCTACACGAAGGAAAACGAGCCAATCAACCAGAGCAGCCCCCAAGTGTCTAGGAGTAATTCTAGACACGGCAACACTACCAAATTTTCTCGGCTTTTACAGAAGAACGGAATTCCGTCATTGATAAGGGACACCCACTGTAACTGTCTCTCATTATCTACGGCTTGTTTACTATTTTGTAAAGTCGCACGACATTTATTTGCAGCTGAGGCGTTTACACGACTAAAGTAAGATGTTAATGGTAAATTAAAAAGAAAAATTTAATAGAAACCAACCTTCTCTGTAGTTTTTGCATAAAACCAGTTTAATATCGTTTCAATTTATCTAATCGACAGTTCTGGAACATGTTTCAAAATTGACAGATTAAATAGTGCCAAATTAATTGGCGACGAATGTAATTAATCAAAGCACTATCTCATATCTAATGGGTATCCTATACAACTGTTTCAGTTAATTTTATAAAAGAAACCGACGCTTTTATGATCAGGAAATGTAAACAATTTACCTGAACATACCATTTAAAGAGGACGCTGTTTCCCGCACAGAATAAAATAAATTTGAAGCAGAATTAATACGCATATATATTGCAGCTAATCTATGAGCGTTATTTTGGTTAATACACTTGCCTTAACCGTTATTCAGTGAGAAACAGCCGTTAATGTCGATCTAAAATGTTATTTACCAATATGCAAGCGCAAATTGTCAATTATCTACTGTAGACCGATCGACACGACGGCTAATTATTTGAATGCAAGACTAACGTAATTTAGAATATAAATTTGTATTATGAGAAAATCGATTGATGCAATGAATTAAATAATCAAAACCAGCTTATGCTATGCTTGTGGAAGTACAAATGGATACAAAAATGCTACTGAAAATAGTTTAGATATTATAAAATTATATAAAAAAACGTTAATTGTGATACAATAGGATGATAGGAACTGCTAGTCTAGTGATATAAATTCCTATAGAAGCATCTTAAACCAAATGTAGCAATATTCCTTGAGGCAGAATGAGGTGGTACTAAACGATCGACAAATCATTCTAATGCAAGTATGTATTAGGTTATGCGAACCTAATAACAAATTAGTTCAGTTGTGACCAGAACTAATTTGTTACTAGGTTCGTATAACCCAATACATACTTGCATATATATTAGTTCTTCGCAACAAACAATATTGAACTGTAATATAAATCATTCTAATTACAATAAAAAATGTATTAAAAATAAAAATAATAATAATAATAATAATAATAATACTAATAATAACAACTAATACTACTACTACGTAATAATAATAATAATATAATAATATAATAATATAAAATAATAATAATAATAATAATAATAACAATAATAATAATACTAATAATAATAATAATAATAATAATAATAATAATAATAATAATAATAATCTTTTGGGATGCGAACCTTAATAAAACTCATAATACTTTTAACATGTGCAAAAAGAAGAATAAATTTAATAAATTACAAAAAAACGTTTCTTTCTTATATTCGTCTCAAGTATCTACAAATGAATATCTCATTATATGTAAACTGAGAGACCAAACAAAATAGAAAACGTTAAACATAGAAATAAATTTAAGTAAGGTAACTAACTATCAACTTCGTACATATTCAATTAATTCAATGCCGCGTTTTGTGTACGCGGGTAATAGTTGTACACGGGCAGTTACACAAAGATCCGATTCTTCACACTTTCCGATTTTGTTTTGTCTTTGATCGGGTTGAATTCTTCTTTTTTCAACTGGAAAAGCGGTTCTATCACATCTTTGTTTACTGGCGACGTTTCGGTGCCTACTTTCCAGCACCATCCTCAGGCAACACAGTACAAACTTCACAATAGCAGATTTAAGCAAATGTGGTAACCTCGTTCCAAAACCATTCTATTTATATATAATTGACTCAACACTATTTTTAATCAAAGAATTTGTCTGAGAAACTAAACTCAATATATAACTCTTTATAATTAGCAGACCAATGATTACCTCACTAATCTCAAATTCCATCGTCTATATGCAGAATATTGTACGGTGAGCACAGTATGCGAACCTATTGTTATTTGTTATAACTGTATTGCTACTATGTCACGGTAATCAAAATTCAAAAATGAGAAAAAAAACTAAAACCTTGAATGTCATATATTGTATTTTATTTAAAGCCGGGAGCTCTAATGTATACAATGGTGTATGAGGTATTGCGCACATAGCAACAAATTAGTTCAAATATGGAGCAGCAAGTTATGTAGATGGATGGAGAGTGAATGTCATAGCGACGCTTAGGTGAACGATTAAAGAGAGAAAGATAGAGATAGTATGGACAACTAACGTTTTTCAAAAAACTAATCGTAAGCACAATGTGAAGTTAATCAACTCATAGAAATAATTGCATAAGACTATTTGCTCATATGACTAAAATAATTCATTATATCTATATACATATATATCTAAATATAATATCGTAACACCTTTATATATATATATATATATATATATATATATATATATATATATATATATATATATATAAATAGAGAGGGAGAAAAAGGACCATTGTTAATTGTTAAACATGAATAATTTCTATTCTTACTATATATTTATTTATTACGTTAGTCACACCTTATATCAATATATAAAATACATGTCAATATGTATAAAAACATATATATGAATATAAGCAACAGTATGAGTCCAACCTCCCTAATCATATATATATATATATATATATATATATATATATATATATGAAATATTTATTAGGTTATGCACACCTATATTAATATATAAAATACATATCAAAATGTATAAAAGCATATATATGTATAAGCAACAGTGTGGGTCCAATATCTTTAATCATATATATATATACGTTTGCATATTTCTAATAAATTATTATTTTTCTCTTTTCTTCCTGTTTTTTTGACCAATTAATCAAACTTTATATTTATTTATTCACACCTTATATAAATATATAAAATACATATAAATATGTATAAAAACATATATATAAATATAAGCAACAGTGTGAGTTAAATGTCTTGTATATATAATTATATATATGTGTATATATGTATATATATTTATTTTTTTTATTATTTTTTTTAACCATCTTAAATAAATATTTAATTTTAATGGTAATGTATAAAATGATTAATGTCCGTTTATATATATATATATATATAATAAACCTATTTATCTACCGATAGGCCTACCTATATATCCGTCTATCTATCACATTTTGAATTTCTCTTAAATGGATACATTATAGCTGTTAATAATGGATATCTTCTCTAGGGCTAACGTATTATTCATTTATTAATATATTCCTACCTTACATAAATATATAAAATATAAGCAACAGTCTCTTATCTAATGTCCTATCTACTAACCCTTGCTAAATCTGTATACCCTCTTCTGGAACATTATTATTGAGAAAGATAGGTATATAGGAATTAATATTGGTACAGTTCATTCACAATCAGTTTTCTGTAATCGAGGTTTTTTACTTAGGTTCCCACTTAATTCAGATTCCGCAGCCTCCCGTTTTCTGACCGTAGAAAATGCTTCATTAAATATTGGGCCCAATGATTTTTCTACCGATGTTACATTCATTACACCTTTCCTGATTTTATTTCAATTGACTCTCTAATTAGTCTAGTTAATCTGTTGCGGTTGCATAACGCGATGCGTTTGATATAAGTTCTGACTAACGTAATAAATATATAGTAAGAATAGAAAATATTCATGTTTAACAATTAACAATGGTCCTTCTAAATATATATATATATATATATATATAAAGGTGTTACGATATTATATTTAGATATATATGTATATAGATATAATGAATTATTTTAGTCATATGAGCAAACAGTCTTATGCAATTATTTCTATGAGTTGATTAAATTCACATTGTGCTTACGATTAGTTTCTTTTGAAAAACGTTAGTTGTCCATACTATTATTCCACATTCTTCTACCAAATATATAGTGGTTAAAGGGCGTAATACCGGCTCCTACTGATGAGTCGCCAGTAAGCACGAAACGAATGTGCATGAGATTATACTTTCCGTTCATGCTGCCTTTGGTTTATCCTTCTGGTCACAACTGAACTAATTTGTTACTAGGTTCGCAAAACCTAATACATACTTGCAAATAACAAAAGGTTCGATACTGTCTCTCTCCCTTACAATATTCTGCATACGAGATGAGATTACGTATACCGGGAATTTGAGATAGGTGAGGTAATGATTGGTCTGCTAATTATAAATAGTTATATATTGAGTTTAGTTACTGAGACAAATTCTATGATTAAAAATAGTGTTGAGTCAATTATATATAAATAGAATGGTTTTGGAACGAGGTTACCACATTTGCTTAAATCTGCTATTGTGAAGTTTGTACTGTGTTGTGTTGCCTGAGGATGGTGCTGGAAAGTAGGCACCGAAACGTCGCCAGTAAACAAAGATGTGATAGAACCGCATTTTCAGTTGAAAAAAGAAGAATTCAACCCGATCAAAGACAAAACAAAATCAGAAAGTGTGATGAATCAGATCTTTGTGTAACTGCCCGTGTACAACTATTACCCGCGTACGCAAAACGCGGCATTGAACCAATAAACTTGTACACACCGCAACAAAATTTCAAAAATTATTTAATGTTAATGTTTTTAGAAAAATCAATTACGCGTTATACAAAGCAGGATATTGAGATTGTGGACAGACGGAGCCTGAGACGTGTGTAGAAGGTTGAACGCTCTCAGGATCAGGCGGTTCGATAAACGGTTTCAACCTGTCTATGCTTACTGATGTCGGTGTAGCGCCTTGCATAATAATGAAGTATTTTGGTTGTCTGAGCAAAATCGGGTAAGGACCGCGATACTTTGGTTGTAGTGGTGCAACAGCATTGTCGTTGCGAACGAGTACTCTCTTGCAGCTGTGGAGCTGTGGGTGAACGAAGACTGGACGAGGCGTATGTCTCAGCTGCTGTTCAGACATGTTACCGAAATGAAGTCGAAGGCGGGTAGCTTCGTCTTGTGGGTCATCTTGTGCCGGTAGTAGACGTGGGAGCTGACTAGACAGGCGTAGATCCATGCCATACAAGAGTTGTGACGCAGACGTTTTAATGGATTCACGAGTACGGGAACGCATGGCCAGCAGAACTAAAGGTAGTGCATCGACCCAGTTGCCATTAATGGACGAGGATGCTAAAGCTGCTTTGAGTTCCCTATGCATTCTCTCTACCATGCCATTAGCTTGGGGATGGTAGGCAGTCGTCTGGCGTAAGATGCATCCCATGTACCGCAAGGTGGTTTTGAAACGATCAGATGAGATGCAAGTGCCTCTGTCCGTGATGACCTCATTGGGAACACCATAATTGGATATCCATGCAGAGATAAAACTTTAGTTACTTCGTCCGCAGAAATGGTGCCAAGAGGTAATGCCGCAGGCCACCGTGTAAATCTATCGATCATAGTTAGAAGGTAGCTGAAACCTTGAACCTTTGTCAGATGAACTATGTCGATGTGGACGATGGCTAGGCGAGAAGTAGTTCGAATTTGTTGCAACTTAGAACGAGTGTGTCGTGTGATCTTATTTTTCTGACAAATAGCACACTCGGAGTCTCATCGTTTAACATTCTGCCTAAGTCTGTGACCCCAGAAACGATCTGTAAGAAGTCGGACAGTCGCTTGGCTTCCTGGGTGAGAAATTGAGTGAATTGAATCGAAAATCTTTCTCTGAAGGCTGGTCGGCAAAACTGTCTTGTTGGGCTGCGTACCCGTGAAGTAAACAACTGGTAAGCCTTCCCACAGACGTCATATGAACTTGGTTGGGCGACGGGCTATTGATGTTTGAATGTGAATGTCACCGCGTTGTTCAGTTCGCAGGACAGTTGGCGTTAGTGCAGGTTCACTGAGTGCCACGGAGTTGACAGTGAATAGTGACGGCGAAGGTGGTTGTAGAGAGACGTCTGGCCTAGACAGGGCATCTGCAATGAATTTCTGTTTGTCATCTAGATATGACATACAATAAGCAGAGTCGTCGCGAAGTATGTTGTCCATGAATCTTTGAAAAGTCTGAGTAGCACACTTAAATCCAAAAGGCATGTAAAGATATTCGAAAAGGCCAAATGGAGTGATGACTGCAGTTTTCTTGATATCCTCTGTGCTACCGGGATGTGATGGTAGGCTTGTCTGAGGTCAATGACTGAGAAGAAATTGCTGCCGTTGAGTTTTTCAAGTAAAGTGTTAATATTTTGAATGGGATATGCATCAGATTTTGTCACTGAATTTAGCTTACGGTAGTCTCCACAGGATCTGTACGATCCGTTTGATTTAGAGACTAAGTGCAGTGGTGACGCCCATGAACTTTTCGATGGTCTGATGATTCCCTCTTCCAAAAGCGTTGAGAATTCTTCTTGGGCAGCTTTCAGCTTAGCAGGAGCCAGTGGTCGCTTCTTGAGTGCAATAGGTTGTCCTTCTGTGACGATATGATGCATCGTGTTGGAGACTCGTAGCTCTGACTTGTTAAGATCGAAAAGCGATTTGTATTTTCGAAGAGCTGCTGATATCTCTGCTGAATGATGCACTGGGGTTGGCTGAATGACCTGTAACTCCAAACGCTCGGAGGCAAGTGTCCAAAACTTTGCTCAAGTCCGGTGGAGGGGTCGATGATCTTTTGATTGGCAAGATCAACAATGAGCCGAAATTTTAGAAGGAAATCAAGGCCTATTATATTATGTGAGACCTTGGCAATGATGAAGTTGTGGGAAAATTCACGTCGTAAACCTATGTTGAGTGTGCGGTACCGGCAGCCATAAGTTGGTATGGGCTCGCCTGTAGCTGTTGCGAGAAGAACGCCTAGCGACATCTCAGCCATTGAATCACCTTTGAGAACTGAGACTGCCGCACCTGTGTCTACGATGAACTCTTCGCCAGTTTTGAAATCAAGAAGGTGCAGAAGCTCGTTGGGCTGTTTGGCCGGGTCATGCAAACAAGTAGGCTGGTGATTGCGACCGGCGTTTTCCGTTTGGTTCTCTTGTTGAGGCCCCTAACCTATTCGTGTCTGTAAGCCCCATAGATGCCAGATCGCTGGAAGTCCTAAAATTCACAATAGAGTCTGATATGCTTATATTATTGCTTGTGTCATTTAAATTCAAGTCCGCTATGTCCTGCACTAACCTACATGTGTCCTCATATTTAATATCGGTATCCATGATCAAATGTTATAATAATTAAATTGACACTTACTTATGGCAGTCGGAAGGTGAGAGTTGGAAAGCTATAGTTACAGCAATAATCTGTTTTGGTGTGTACGTGACCCCAAATAAAACAATTATACCTGTTCCAAGGCCCCTCCTCAGTGTTATATTATATCAGAACACAAGGCAAGTGATGGAAGAGTATATTGTATAATGTTGTAATCGTTTATTATGGAAAGAAGTGTTAAAATGCAGCAGACTAAAATCTCAAAACCAGACAGGAAGCGAGATACTCAAAAACTGAAAATAGCGCACAATTTTAAAAATCAAGTATTTAAACACAGAATGTTCTGGAAAATAAAAAGAAAACATTCTTTTTAAATAAAGTTGTTACAATCAGCTATGGTGGTTTAAATTTATCATTCAAGGTCATTTTATATAAGGCGGAGGATTTAACATCCTCCACATACACCACCTTCTCAAAAAAAGGAACGACTAATAATAGACGTAATCATAGTACTTCGGCTGACGATGTATTCTTCCAGAACGAGTTGTGCGTACTGGCACACCTGACGTCGTCATCTCACCCGTTACAACATTCGCTGGTTCTTTAAAATCATCTGATATCGACATATAGTTTTCATGCTGTGATTTAGTAGAATAAGATTTTGCTATGTTAGACAACGGTTCTTCAGAGTAATGCATTTCATTATGTGCCTGAATGATGGGACTGCACACATCAGATTCGACCATGGAACGGTCATTCGACGCATCTTTTAATTCGGTCACACCGTCAATCCAGATAAACTGAGGAATACAGCGATCCAACGTAACACAATCCTCAATGCCATTTATTTCTATGATGACATTCTTGTCAGTCATCCTCTTGACCTTGTATGGTCCTTTGTAAAATTGTGTTAGGCAGTTCTTCCTATTCTCATTAGTTATATATACATGCGAAGCCGATATTAAATCGGAGGACACATAGCATTCAGTTTTAGGTTTTCTAGTCTTGGTTGGGGCCAAAAGACACATCTTGTCTCTAAGTGCTCCTACAAACCAATCTACATAACTAGAAGCCCAATCAAGACTACTTGGAGTTTCTATTAGAAGATCTCCAGGCAACCTTAATGGTTCTCCATAAACCAATTCTGCTATGGAAGTTCCTAATTGTGCCCTATATCTGTTGCGCATGGCGAGTAGTACTATAGGAAGATCGTGTATCCAGCTTGTTCCACTAGTACACCTTAATGCAGCTTTCAGTTCACGATGTAGCCTTTCTACCATCCCATTCGCTCGTGGGTTATACGCGCTAGTATGTATTATAGTGGTTCCCATGATGTTGAGGGATCTTACGAAAAGCTCTGACATAAATTGACTACCACGATCACTAGTGACCTTTTCCGGAACACCATAACGCGATATCCAATTATGTAGAAACGCAAACAAAACTTCTTGCGCTGTCATGTCTTTTAAAATCGCCACTTCAAATTGACGACTAAATCTATTTACCATAGTCAGCAAGTATTTGTTTCCATTTACTTCAGGCATCTCGACAATGTCTAGGTGTACGTGTCTGAACCGTCCAATTGGTATCCCAATATTCTTTATCTCGGTTCTGGTATGTCTCCACACCTTACACAGTTGACACTTGGCACAGGCTCTTACCCATACCCGTATGTCATTAGACATGTGCGGCTATACGTATCTGTCGTTGATCAATCGAATGGTGGCTTTAATGGATGGATGACCCATGTCATGCAACACTTGGATAATCTTGGCCCGTAACTCCAATGGCACATATGGTCGTGGTTGACTTCTAGATGTTTCGCATAACAACCACATGCCACTTATGAGCTTACGAACATATCCTGGTCTTTTAGATAATACTAATGTAAAGGGATCCGATCCTTGCGCTTCCTCGATTTGACTAACGAAATCGTTCATGGATTCATCTAAATTTTTTAATCGACCTTGGAATATCAGCTCGACATCAGCTTCATTCGGTCGGCTAAGTGCATCGGCCACCATATTCTCCTTACCAGCAATATGAGACACAGTAAAATCGGTATCTGCTAACCGTGTTATTTGGGAATTTACTCTACGAGAGTATTTAAGCCTAGCTGTCTTACCAAGTATGCTAATCAATGGCTTATGATCGGTCAATAACTTAAACTTGTGTCCATCTAAGTAATACTCGAAGTGTATCACTGCTGCATACACTGCTAGAACCTCTTTACCAAACGTATCATAACGTTTTTCTCGATCATTAAGCTTACGGCTATAAAACCCAATCGGTCTTATTACGTCCTGATCTCTTTGCTGTAGCACTGCCCCTAATGCAACATCTGAGGCATCTGTGATTATTTCGAAAGGTTTTTCCCAATCTACAGGTGCTAATGTGGTTACGTCACTTAACATATCCTTGGCCTTTTGGAAATTTTCTCGGTCTTCTTGACTCAAGTTTATAGGCCAAGACTTCTTGATCGTGCTCTTTTCACGAGTGAGATGGCTTGTTAACGATCCAAGAATTCCGGCTAGACCTGGAATGAATCGACGATAATAGCTGATCATACCCAAGAACCTTCGCAACTGGCGTACGGTTCGGGGTTCTGTTACGTCCTTAATAGCTTGGACCTTATCTTCCAAAGGTTTAATTCCGTCTTTGGAAAGTATATGCCCAAGGTATTTAACGGAAGAGCAACCTATATTACTCTTATTAGGTTTGACCACTAATCCATATTGTTCCAGCCTGGTCAAAACCGTTTCCAAATGCGTACGATGTTCATTTCGTGAGCGACTGAAAATAATTATGTCGTCTATATATACTCTCGCAAATGGACAATTCTGAAGGATTTCTTCAGCCAAACGCTGGAATGTCTGACTGGCATTTTTCAAACCAAAAGGAATTCGAAGAAATTCATGCGATCCCCCTCCTGGAAATCTGACTGCGGTGAGTGGTATCGAACTTTCCTCTATTGGTACCTGATAGTACGCTTTCTGGAGATCTAAAGTTGAATAAATCTCATATCCCATTATATCTTGGAGCAAAGTACTCTAGTTAGGGAGAGGATAAGAATCACCCTTCGTCACTGAGTTTAATAGACGATAATTTCCACAAGTCCTCCATTGACCCGGTTCAGGTTTGGGAACAACCACTATTTGGGAAGCAAAATTGGAATTTGACCTTCTACAAATCCCCTCTTTGCGCAGTTGGTGAAATTCGGACAAAGCAACTTGTTGTTTGTGTTGTGCCAATGGTTGAGCGTTCGGTGAACAAGGCAACGGAGCCACCAATTCCATCTGGTGTCCTACTCCAGTATTCAAACCTACCCTTTTGGCACAGAAAGGTTGAAACACTGCTAGGTGCTTCTCGATTATATCCGCAAAGTCATGTTCGACTGTTGGACGAGGTAAGAGGACTGTTCTAACTGCCGACGTGTTAGACTCAGTAGATGTTGATGTCCCTACGCCTTCTGCGATAGTCCTAGCTATGTGGTCTAATGTCAGCTTAAAATGGGTCAAGAAATCTATGCCAATGATATGGTCCTTGACATGGGCTACTAGAAAATTCCATCGGAAGAAAGATTTCTGGCCTAATGTTACCGACATTTCTTTCATCACTTGTACTTCAATCGGACTACTGTTAGCGGCCCATAGTTGATAATCTAATGTGGGGCAATCTGCTTCCACCACGTCTGACCTAACTATGCTTACCTCAGCAGCCGTGTCTATGAGAAATTCTAATCCAGATAATTCATCCTTAATAATGAACTTGTTGCTGGACAATCCGGCAATGTTTTCAAGATCTCCGCTTAGTGAGAATCGGACTCTCTTGCCTTTTATCTCGGTGCTATTTGTACTAGTCGCCTCTTTTGCTTTGAGTATGCCTTTTAAAGGCATATCTGGGAGCCTTTGCAATGGAACCCCCCCCCCTACGGCTCCTACTAGCGGGGGTTTTGTCCTTTTCCCGGTGATAGATTTCTCTCAACCGGTTTTGTGCTTCCATTTGGGTCCACCTAATCGCGGGTAATTATAATTTTCATCTTGGCACTTCGCACTGCGTCCATAATTCGCCCTGTGCCTTACCCCATCCGCGTGGCCCTTCGAAGCGTTGACGCGAGTGACTCCCTCGACGTCTATTATACCTATCCTGACTCTGAAAATGTGCAATATCACTACGCAAGCTAGCAACTTCTCTACATAAGAACGCAAGGTTTCCTGTATCGTCAGGTGGTTTTCGGTATATGCCCTGACTGGCTGCATCGTTACAGAATCTGCCATTACAGCATGTACTTGTGGTTCTTGCTGTTTATACACGCCGTCTAACCCTCTGAGTTTTGTTGGCCAATCTATGTTCATTGTGTCAAATACTTCAATTATTGTTCTGCGCCTAATTGGTAGCTCAGCTGTAAAAATGGAGTTTACTACATCTCTAGATATATTCAACCTGGAAGCTTTTGCGCAAAGGCGTTCATAAAATTCGGACGGTAGTTGACGCCCCATTTTTTCTAAGCGTAATAATTCGCATATTTGCCCTGATCTTCCAGGCTGACATTTCTGTTGAATTTCTGCCATTAATAACTCAAATGCATTGTACGGCATTTCTACTACAGTTCTGTCTCTGAAATTTTCCAAAGTATTTAGGAAATTTTCAGGCAATGCCATCCATGCTGTAACAAATTTCTCCATAGGATTCACGATATTATAAGCACTAAATATCGTTTGGGCATTTCCCACCCAACTTGAATGTTTTTCTGACTTATACTGTGGTAAACTTAATATATTTGGACTGGCGCGGTCGCCAAATTTTGTTGAGGCCCCTAACCTATTCGTGTCTGTAAGCCCCATATTATGTGACACCTTGGCAATGATGAAGTTGTGGGAAAATTCACGTCGTAAACCTATGTTGAGTGTGCGGTACCGGCAGCTATAAGTTGGTATGGGCTCGCCTGTAGCTGTTGCGAGAAGAACGCCTAGCGACATCTCGGCCATTGAATCACCTTTGAGAACTGAGACTGCCGCACCTGTGTCTACGATGAACTCTTCGCCAGTTTTGAAATCGAGAAGGTGCAGAAGCTCGTTGGGCTGTTTGGCCGGGTCATGCAAACAAGTAGGCTGGTGATTGCGACCGGCGTTTTCCGTTTGGTTCTCTTGTTGAGGCCCCTAACCTATTCGTGTCTGTAAGCCCCATAAATGCCAGATCGCTGGAAGTCCTAAAATTCACAATAGAGTCTGATATGCTTATATTATTGCTTGTGTCATTTAAATTCAAGTCCGCTATGTCCTGCACTAACCTACATGTGTCCTCATATTTAATATCGGTATCCATGATCAAATGTTATAATAATTAAATTGACACTTACTTATGGCAGTCGGAAGGTGAGAGTTGGAAAGCTATAGTTACCGCAATAATCTGTTTTGATGTGTACGTGACCCCCAAATAAAACAATTATACCTGTTCCAAGGCTCCTCCTCAGTGTTATATTATATCAGAACACAAGGCAAGTGATGGAAGAGTATATTGTATAATGTTGTAATCGTTTATTATGGAGAGAAATGTTAAAATGCAGCAGACCAAAATCTCAAAACCAGACAGGAAGCGAGATACTCAAAAACTGAAAATAGCGCACAATTTTTAAAATCAAGTATTTAAACACAGAATGTCCTGGAAAATAAAAAGAAAAAATTCTTTTTAAATAAAGTTGTTACAATCAGCTATGGTGGTTTAAATTTATCAAAAAAGGTCATTTTATATAAGGCGGAGGATTTAACATCCTCCACACCCTAAGTGAAAAATTCGGCGTCGACGAAAAGAGTCGACAGGTATGTCGGATTGTAGTTGGCTTCTTCCCTGTGGCGCCGTTGATGCCGTTGATGTGCAGAAAGTACGGTCTTCTACTTCCTGCGCCAGACCTTTCCCGATACTGTTGCACTTTTGTGCCTGCGGTCTGTTGCCCTTTCCGTCAGCTGTGGAAATTGGCACTTATTCGTAAATTCTTCGGAACAACAAAGACAGACTTGGCGTGAATAAAAAAACTTCTGGTGGTTATAACACCAATTCTTTGGGGCATATTTATTAAAGGATTTCGGAGATCTCGATTGCCGCCTACCGTTATAATTGGGCTTAGGAACGAATTTGGGTCGAGCATTCACTTGATTTAGCTCGATTTGGTAATGGCCAATCCTTCTAGAACTTTAGCCATGTTCGCCACTGTCCTCTCTAAAGAGGAGAGTCAATCATCTTGCGGTGGTGAAGAAAAGGATGATGGATTCACTTTGGGTTCCGAAACCCTATATTCTAACTCACATCTCTCAGATAAGTCATCTATAGAGAGAGTGTTGGGAAGCTGTCTGGCAAAGAGTTTTAATGTTTGTGGAAGATTGTTAATTAAAGCAACCTTAGCCTCATGGTCAGAAATGTTGGTTTTATACCAACGTTTCCGTAATTCCCTCAGTATTTCGATAGGGCCAAGGTTCGGCATGTCTAACTGCGCATATTTGTTTATTATCTGCTCAGTCTCTGTGGGCCCAATCAAGGATTCTACCTCGTTTTGTAGGCCCAAAATGGGATTAGGTAGCTTCCTAATGGCCTCAAGCTTAGGATAAATCCGTCACTGCAATTCATAAGGTAGTTTAGCAAAACCTTCGACAGTTTTTGATGACTGTCATAATCAGGAAACGGGGAGAAAGCGGAGTCTACGCGCATAAAGAATAGTTCACTATCTCCATCAATATCTAAAATTGGACCTGACATTCTAACAATCTTACGGGATCTTAAAAGCATAAATTTATAAGCAATATGAAAATATATAAATATACTTTAACGAAACGCTTACCCACAAACAGCTTCCACAGTTGAATAAGTGCAGAACAAAAAAAGTCACTGTTTCCAAAAATCCGAAGTTGAGTTGTTGAGTACGTACGGTGCCGTTTTGTACGTAGGAAAGTTAAATAGAGGCCCCGTTGGCCTTTGATGACAATGTATTATAATTATCCCCACAAATCCACGAATATATACCCAACAGATTTCCCCGAAAACCACGATCAGGGTAAAGAAAACACAAATGTCAATCTATTTATCCCAAATAGATGAAAAAGGAAGTCAATTTTATTTATACCAAAAAAAATCAGAACAATAATCAATATCCTGGCGCGGTCGCCAATTTTGTAAACGCCACGGCTTCAAGTAAATGCCGTACGACGTTACAAACTCGGTTAAGGTGCTCTGAATAGAGATTAGTTACTGATATGGGGCCCTTAAGAGGGCCTTGGCGGCGTTCGCGTAAGTTATATATATGTAAGTTGACGTTCTGTTCCTTGGGAGGACTCTGGTTGTGGTTCCTGCTGTTGTTATCATGTGTGTTGAAGTTCTGCATTAATTGGCTCGTCTTGTTGGCTGAAGTGCAACACGGTGAGTCACGAATGTTGCCAATTGTTGGTGAAACAAATCAATATCCAACGTAGGTATTGACAGCCGACCGCACGCACATGTGTAACACGAGGCAGACCGTAGATACGACCAACTGACTTGCATGGTAAATTACCGTGCTTAAATAGCATGCAATATGTGTACTTGCATACTATTGGTTAAACGTGGTTAAACGTGGTTAAACGTGGTTAAACGGCAATTTTGCTTTTTTCTCATTGGTGCAACGTAAATAAATTTGAATTTAATTTACGCAATATATCGGCGTTTGATTTGTGTCGTTACAATGCATATTTAGAATATAATTCTGCGTTGAATAAAGGGAAACTTCTGAGGCCACGCTACTATCATTTTTCATAAACAAGAATTTAGTGAGGCTAAGCAACATTAATAATAATTTTTTTTAAATAATTATAATAATAATAATAATAGTAGTAGTAATAATAATAATAATAATAATAATAATAATAATTCTTTTGAAATGCGAGCTTTAATAAAATTAATTGTACCCTTCCTGTGTGCAAAAACAAAAAGAAATATATATATGTATATATATATATATATATATATATATATATTTTATTTTTATATATATATTTTTATTTATTTATTTATTTATTTATATATATTTATTTATTTATTTATTTATTTAATTATTTATTTATTTATTTATATATATTTATTTATTTATTTATTTATTTATTTATTTATATTTATTTATTTTATATATATATAATAATAATAATAATACATTTATTTGGCATCAAAGGCCAACTGGCCCGACCATTGAAAAACAAATCAAGGGTAGGATATGTGGAGGTGAGTGGAATTGTGACTAGCAAAGTATTTGATGACTGGGGAGTTTTTGGTAGGTAAAAGATATAAAAACGTCAATGATAGTTCAATCTGGTGAAAAAAAATAAGTAGGAACAAAATTCCATTTGACTAGACAAGATCAATTGGAGAAAGTCCATGAATTGTCAGAGCTTCTAGGTAAAAGTGAGTTCGAAAATATATATAATAAAGATGATAAAGGTGGCTGATCGTGGGCAGACATCGGTCGATGGAGTCCATTGTCGTGGAGGTTGAGTTGATGGAGCATAGCATGGACGTGGATGGAATCAGCCGGATTGAAAACCAGCTTCTTGTACGTGTCGCAGGTATCCGTAGAACGAGGTTGTGATTGAAGGAAGGCCAGGGAAGGTCGATGTCCTGTTGGGTTATCGGTCCTCCGCTGAAACAAGAAAGAAAAGAATTGGATGAAGAAAACTTAGTAAGGTATCCACTACATGGATAAGATGGGGTTATGAATGGGTTGAAAAGAGGAATCAGTGAGTCAAGAAGAAAGGATGAAGACCAAGGAGGTAAAGTGGAAGATTAGAGAGATTAAAGAGAATAGCCTGGGGAGAGGTGAATGTTATGGATTGAGAAGGAACCAGTTTCGTTTCCAATCGGTGGTGTCGCAGAGAAGTTTGTTGAAGAAGTACTGATGTGCTGCCTTTTATTTATATTTATTTATTTATTTATTTATTTATTTATTTATTTATTTATATTTATTTATTTATTTATTTATTTATATAAACCAAAGGCAGAAAGAAAGTAAAGTATCATCTCGTGCATATTCGTTTCGTGCTAACTGGCAACTCAACAGTAGGAGCCGGTATTACACCCTTTACCTAATATATATATATATATATATATATATATATATATATATATATATATATATACCCACCTTCATCACTCAAATATATAGTGGGTAAAGGGTGTAATACCGGTTCCTACTGATGAGTTGCAAATAAGTGCACGAGATTATACTTTCCGTTCATGTTGTATTTGGATTGACGATTTCTCACTGGTTCTATCACTCTTAAGAAGTCCACCGGAAATGCAGAAGTACCCAGTTTTACTGAAGTTTCGATGGACAGTACACGTGTGGGCGTCTTAAGAGTGACGGTACCAGTTAGAATACATTAGGCATGGAAGGAGACACCTTTTGCACCTGGAAATGTAAAAGAATCCAGATTTTACCGACCGATGAATGCTATCAATCATCCCGTAATAAAAAACTGCGGAAACAACTCAAAAGATGACAGTGCAGCACAAGGAAAAGTATCTTTAAAACTTTACCGTTTACTGTGATAACAATTTAATTAGTGCTATTATGTTCGACGACAGTTAAAATACAACTTGATTGTTTTTTATATAGATAATTGTCACCACCACCCGCGCAATAATTATTTAATTATTGATTCGTTTCAATTAACTGAGTTCTATATACATTTTCTCGAAATTTGTGTCTTAATACCTTATGCTAAGTGTCTCATGCTCTGATCTAATCTTCCGTATCCTTCATGATACAGTTGTTATCGAATGTTCCTTTAGGATTTAGTTTAAATGGTTTTGCAGTCAGTGTACTGCCTAATAAATGGTGTTTTTATGTAGCATGTGGAAAGATGTATAATATCTATAAAAGAGTATACAATGTCATCCTACATTTAATAAGTTGAAACACAAAATTTGCAAGCAGCCATATTATCACAATCTATATTCTGCTAGTTAGTAAATTTTTCTGACAACATTGATACTACGATATCCACTGAAAAACACAGAAGCCTTTCTCCGCATACCATTTGACACGTATCTTCTTGAAAGTTGACACAATATAATTAAAATTCATTCTGTTAAACAAAAAAGGCTTTAAAGTATAAAGTTATTATTAACTTACGTTCTAGGATCCTTAACTTTGTATTGAACGCATGATTCTTCCGGCACTTTCCAAACACATATACCGACTCCTCCGTAACCAACACAAGAAACACATCTTTCTGCTCGCAAGCCACAGATCCCTAATACCTCAATGTTGGTTCGAGCACTTTGTAAAACAGAATATGCCAATCAAGTAAAAATAAAACTATGTCAAATAAGAATATAAATTACAATCTGACTTATTCCCGCGAAACATTTTCCGTTTTAAACCATCTATTAGTATCAATTTCCACAAAGTTAAATGTTTGAATTTTTTACTGTTATGACAAATTTACTTGGCAATAAGGAGCTACTGATTTTCAATTTAAAAATAATAGGCATTCATGGAGTGCGAAACGCGTTTAAACTTATCATTCACTCAGTAAGTTATCTAACCAGGCTAATATGCCTGCTATATCGACAATATGTTGACCATGCAATTCCTCTCTTATCGTCAACATTTGAGCACAAAATGCCATAGAGGTTTTGAGAATATTTTTAGAGTATTAAGTGTAATGTTTGATCATGAATGTTTTTCCTTATGAACACTGATCAATTTGTCTCTTCTGTTTCAATGTTATTATCTAATCTATTTCATACATCTATGTTTGCGGATATCATGCCGGTAGAATCAATCAAGTCATCTTCTGTTTCATCAGCATAAACGAAAAGAGATAATGCCCTTTTCTTGAATACACTTCTTGTGGATTTTGTATTCAATTCTTTTAGATGCATCTGCAATAATGGGATTATGTCTGGAAATCTCAGCAAATTTCTGACTGTCCGTTGGAGAAATTAAATATAGCCTAAACACATGGCGCCGTTCAGAAAAACCTAAACCTTGGTCCGAAAAATTCTTAGGGAAAATTAATTACTACCATAGCTCGCATTTATTCAGGTTTTTAAATTATAAGTGTCTTGCGTGTTATCGAGTAGTTTGAAAGACCAATCATGAAAGGTCTTTTAAACCGGTAATGCAACTCAAGAGCAAACCTAAGCTTAGGCATTTTGTCGAAGCCATACTTATCTAGTCGCAACCTAGTCTAGACTGACATGGTCAGCTTCTCGCGCATATCGCGGTCTCTTCTGAATATAAAAGAAACCATCCAGAATGAAAGTTCAATTCCTCTTCTATTATTTCGCACCTATCATTCCAACACTTCGTATTGTATTTTTTTGTTAAACGATTCATAAATTTTCCTATAATAATCCGTCCGGTTCATGAGCACCGTCGTTCCTCATTTTCTTTTTCTACAGATTCTTTCGTCGAACATACGTTGATTAATTCCTATGTCAATGAAATTCCAGCTAAATATATATATATATATATATATATATATATATATATATATATATATATATATATATTCTTATAATTAGGAAAACAACACAAATAACAAAGTGGATAAGGCCATTTATTTCGTGAATACTAATCATCTCTTATACAATCATACATATTTATACATTTTGGGTTGTCCATTGGTTATGTTATCGGTGACAAATCTGACTCGTTATTACCAACCCAAAATGTATAAATATGTATGATTGTATAAGAGATGATTAGTATTCACGAAATAAATGGCCTTATCCACTTTGTTATTTGTGTTGTTTTCCTAATTATAAGAATACTGTGTTAATTAAAAGGGCATGGATATAATAAAGAATATATATATATATATATATATATATATATATATATATATATATATATATATATATATACAATTCTTCCCATTTTCAGGACACAACTTTTTCATTCCAACATCCTGCGTAATAATTGCCATCTAAGGCATGGTAGCAAGCACAACCATAATTCCTATGCCTTTGTTTTGTATGTCGAAACGCTAAGTATAAAGATATTTTGTGTATAAATTAACTATGCGTTGTAATGAAGTCAAACTAGTATTGAAATAAGAACTCCTGTAGTTGATTTTATCACGTATCAGTATGATTTTCTTAATTTTATTATCTGGCTCGCTAGTATTGAATTTCTTTAGATATTTAAGGTTTTCCGCATAAACCAAATTAATAAATCCTTTATTTACGCCTAAACCCCCAAGGAATTAAATTTTTCGTCTTTCTAAACACTTGACTACGATTTGCCTTTTAGTTAGTCATAATTTTAACTAAGTATAATATCATAATGACCATTTTGAAATAGGACATAAATCTAAATTAAGATATTAGCTAAATATTCTCACTAAACATTATAAATAGTATTTTTGCCTCCGAATTCTTTACAAATTCAACAACCACAGCATAAACATCGAATTAATATTTCTGTGACTTTACATTTGCCTGTGCCAGACGAACATATTCCTGATATAATATTTCTCCTCACGTCCGCATAAGCGTTCTTCAAGATGGAATGATATATCTTCAAAGAATGAAGGAAGCAGCAAGGTTAACCTGAGCTAGAACACTCAACATGGTAAATTTATAATAAAATAAAGGGCTGGCTTATAATAATTGTAATGGATATACACGATTCAATGAATACAAAAAACTGGTAGATAAATATGCAGACAGACAATTAATTTAGCAAATATAGAATATATCGATTATATAACTTTTGACTTGATGTTTAGGTGGCAGTTTTTTTCAAATTGACTAAAAGACTATTATTCATATCCATGAATTAAAGACATATATATATATATATATATATATATATATATATATATATATATATATATATATATATATCACGCACACTGTAGTAAAACCTATTAAAAAGGAAATATGAACTAAATGAAGTTTACGAAAATAGGATATTTTCAACTAAGTATAGATTAATTTAGCTAATACGGTCATCAATAAGCACTCCATGTTCGAAAGAATTTCGAGCAAATTTAAACATGTAGTTAATTAGTCTACATACAAAATAAAGTACTGTCTACTGAGATTCCCAGTATTTCGAGAAGTAAAAATCTCGAAACATTTTGTTCCAGGCTAAGTGCTACGCTAACAACTTTTGAACATATGTAACGGTTCCCCAGCTACTTCTGCATAGAATAGCCTTATAATTTGCCATAGTTTTCATACTAACGGTTCTTTGTACTATTTCAGCTTCTTCAGTGGACTCTTATAAGAATTGAAAGTTAAGTACATTGCCGTTCGTTTTCTTGGGCGTTACCACATTGAACGATCCGAAATCAGTGTCTACCTCACGTGGTATCTTCGACACATGATTGATTTCAACATTTGTCCTTAATTCCCAGAGCCAATCAGCATTCATATATGAATTAACAACTATATATATATATATATATATATATATATATATATATATATATATATATATATATATATATATATATATATATATATATATATATATGCATTACATAGGGTAGCAAAAGAAGTTCACTCAGTAGATAGCTTTCATCTGTTTTGGAAAGTCATTAAGTATTAAGAATTTTTTCCGCGGAATTTGCTCGAAAAGTGGCATATTTTCTTTACAGTTTATTATTATCAAGAATATTAATATGGGCTTATGTTAAATAGGATTTGTTATTCGTAATGAGAATGTTGGCGCATACATAAGCAGACATACAATCATAATATTTGGTTATTCTGCAAAATATAGTAGTTTGCAACACAATGGCTTCAACAAATAAATCATATGCAACAGAACAAAAATTATCCACAAAAATGACACCTAATCGTGTTTTGCTATACTTTTAACTCAAAGTAATTAAGGCTACATTACTGAAAACATTCATTAAGATCCAAAAAGTCGAAATATGTATCTGAAATACATTTGCGACTTCAAACAAATTTTCTCGAACTAGTTAAAAATGTTATCTAAAGTAGCGGTTGTAGTAGCAGGACAAACCTTCAACAAAGAAGTACACCAAAAATGAGCTTTCTAAATTAATACGCTCATCCAAATATGCCGTACTTCCTTTCATTTCCATAAATCACGAAGTCTTCGAGTTCATGGAATTTTTTAATGACTGGATCGCTAGCCAGTCCTACAAACAATCATTATTAATTATGCCCATCATAAACCCAAAGCAACCAAGACTTAACAGTCCGTGTGGCAAAAGGGTGTCAGCTCAGGTTAATAAAACATTTTTTGAACTCTAATGAATTTAAACCGTTCATACAAAACTATACATAATTCCTCCTACTTTGTGCAACATCATCTTAGACTGGCCAGTACGTGATGAGTTCTAAATAAGGACGAAACGGGTATACTAGGTAGATTGCCTATTCAACACCATAAAATTCCTACTTCATATCGACAAATGTACGCACATAATGGGTAAGGTGTTTATATCAAGATCACAAACTTGATTATAGAAATTATTTGAAAATCGCTGATCGTTTACTGAGTCAATATTTTTTTACAAGAAATGATAAGGACAGTATATATTCAAATCTGAAAAAAGAAATTACTAAAAATTCACTAACCCTTGATCCTGTAATAGCTCAGTTAAAGGTAAGTTCCAAACACACACTCTTCCTGATTTATCTGCAGTAAAAAGCATATGTGAATTCTTTCGGAAACTAACAGCCTAGAAAAATAAATTCATAAAGGCATTATTACAGTTATCGGAGCCCTATGACGTTTTAGCTTCGTAACCACCTCCATGGTATCAGGCTTCCATACTATAGCTGTTTGATCGACACTGCCTGTACATAAATATTTCCCATCATCAGTAATGGCAATACTTAGAATAGGCCCGGTATGGTAAGAAAAATTCGAACCACGTTTTCCACCTTTCATAAATATTACCTTCGTTTTTGCCTGCAGATTCCCTACTAATTAAAAAGCAAAACTCACATTTGATCACAGAAGAATCTTTGCCACCAGAATACAAATATAGGCCATCGTGTGAAACACAAACACAAGTAACTGATTTTCGATGGCCATGTAGGTATACTAACGAGTTATCATCTATTAAACGTAACTAAACATGCATTATGAAAGAGCATTACTTTATGTGCAATTGGAATGAGTAATTTCCCTCTCGCACGTAAAGCCTCCTCTTTAAGTGTAAGAGAAAGCTCTTCTCTGTCCACACTCGAATTTTCCTCCACTAAAGAGTTAAATAAATAACATACATCTTAATTTAGCTTTCAGTAAAGCTTTCCTCGTTAATCTAATATGCTTTTCATGCGCAGTTTCATTTTCAAATGACTCATCGCTTTCAACACCACTTTCGGCACTTTAATTATGTTATATAATAAGCATACGAGACATCAACGTCACTGTCTGACGATATTTCTTCGTTGTCTAATGCATGTTTTGTTAGCCGTACTTTCGCACGTTTATTATTTTTCATAGTTTTGCCAATAACGAATTAATTAAAAAACAATTAAATTATTATAGCGCAATATTATTAGATGTGCCATTGAATAAATGGTAGCGTAACGACAAGCTACATAGCTTTGCCACGTTACAAATGCGCCTAGGATGAGTACTAATTAATTGTGGCCCTGAGGAGGAGCAAGAACCATGGGCAACAAAAGCAGCTGATAATCATGAATTTGAAATGCTTCATTATTTTCAGAATTTCTTGAGATTTTTATTTCCAAGTTTTTTATTATTAAAATTGAAATGTTATGCATTATATCATCATGCTAGTCAACAATACATACAATCAATTGCTAGTCATGGTTCTCAATTTTTTTGCATAATGTTACACTCGAATTATAATAAGAATAATAGAATATCTTTATTTGGATTCAAACCACACATATTCCATCAAATAATAGAATAGAATAGAATAGAATATCTTTATTTGGATTCAAACCACACATATTCCATCAAATAATAAAATTGGAAATTGTACAATATATATTTTAAAAAATTATCACATCACAATAATTGTGCAATTAATCTCATGTAGATAGGTATATCTCACTAGTTGTACAATACAATATATCAATATCAGAAAGTTCGACTGAAAAGAATAATATATACATCATCAAATTAGGAACAATTAAGGTATAATTCGAGTGTAACATTATGCAAAAATTGAGAACCATGACTAGCAATTGATTGTATGTAATGTTAACTAATTTGAAGAAATAGTGCATAACATTTCAATTATAATAATACAAAACTTGGAAATAAAAATCTCAAGAAAATCTGTTTCCGATAACAATTATCCTTGTCTTTTATTCAACCATGAGAAAGTATTATCATAATCAAAAAAATAAAAAATATCAGCAGGATTGCAGACTTTTTCAAGTTCAGTAGATAAAGTTTTAAAAGACATCTTAGATGGAGGCATTTCTCTAAGCCCCTTCGGCAATTGGTTATAAATTTTGTAGATTTTCGAGAAAGAGAATAACTTGCTCGCTACATTCCCCACCAAAGGAGGAGATATTGCCAAATGTCCAGATCTAGTTCCAACTTCATGACTCTTTCTTATCGGAGTCATATAGGCACCAGTCCACTGGTTCAAATGGAAAACTTTTATACAATAACACATCCTCTGAAACCACAGAGATTGCAATGACACAAACTGTAATCTAGAGGCGTATATAGTGCAAGAAATAGGACTAATATGTTTCACAACCTTTCTTTGTACAGCTTCTATCTTATTAGACAAACCCTTTTTTAATGGATTCCAAGTAGCGACAGCATATTCTAGTATCGGTCTAATCCATATTATATACATTTGAAGTTTTATATCATTTGATAAGATATTTCGATTTATTAGTGCCCATCTTTTCTTGGCACTGCCTACTATACTTTCAATATGTCTCTCAGCAGAAGCTGTACATTGAATAGTTATGCCTAAATCCTTAATTTCTTGTATAAGTTTAATCTCAAACACATCATTAATAACAGCATCATGAAAATAAACATAATGAAAGTTTGTTCTGTTTCCTATTTTTAAAGCTTTCGTCTTTTTATTGTTTATTCTCAGCCCTGGTGTAATCAAATATTTACTCAAATCATACAAATCTAATGTCACATTATTTTTGGAGAATTCGACATGCTTTGGATCAATTGGGAAGATTTTTTTTAAATCATCAGCGAATTTGCAAACTCGACCATTAAGAATCTTAGTTTCCAAATTTGCAAATACAATTTTAAATAAAATTGGTCCCAAGCTTGATCCCTGTGGAACTCCACTCGTTACTCGTTTCGATTTTGATATCAAATCGTTTACTTGAATACTCATTCGTCGATTATATAGATAGTATTTCAGTAATCTAAAAATATTCGGATCAATATTCAACAAACTAATCGCATACAAAATAGCATCAAAAGATATAGAGTCAAAAGCTTTTGAGATATCTATAAATACAATTAATGCATCTAACTTATTCTCGTCTAATGTAATTACATGTTTCCACATGGAAAGCATATTAGTAGTTGTCGATCTACCTTTCGTAAAGCCATGTTGACATAAGTCAAAATCAGCCGGTAACATACGTTCTAAATGATCTAGTATCAATCGTTCTATTATCTTCAAAAACGAAGGGATAATAGAGATTAATCTATAATCACTGGCGCACGTTGGCTTACTAACTTTTGGCAACGGCTTAGCTACTATCGTTAATATATCGATTGGTAATTTCCCATTCTTCAAAATTCTATTTATAAAGTTGCAGAGCACATTCCTAAATGTTAAGGGTAATTGAATCAGATTATCAATCGAAATACCAAGGTGATCTTTTTGTTTTTTTTATTTGATTTTTAACATCAATTTTATCAATTCATCACTGTCAATAACAAGTCCTGATTCCTGGTCTCCCAAAGGATCAGGTATTTCCATAAAATTTCTTTCATTCTGTGGATTACATATCAAATTGCCAAAAACATCATCCAATTCACAGAGAAATTCGTGCTCAGTTTTATCCACAGGTAATATAAGCTTTAACTTTTCCTTATATTTACTATAATCTGTGAGGAGTTTGTATCCTAGTCTAGGATTACTCTTCATTTTGGCCAAAATAATTCGTTCTGATCTTTGCCGAATTATCAGCAGTGATGAATTAATTTCGTTATTAATGAGATCTAACCTTATTTGTTTAATGCTATTGATAAGACTACACTTTATTATATTATCTTGTTTAATTCTTAGTTTACACAATTTCCTATTAATTCGTTTCGGTATAATGTCCGTAAACGTAGATGCCTGAAATAAAATAGATAATAACGATGAAACAGAAGAAACAAACTCGTCAGTGTTCAAGAAATAAAAACTTCCATAATCAATCAGTAAGCTTAATTCTCTAAAAAGATTCCAGTTGATTCTGGAACAATAAAATTGGAAAATGTACAATATATATAAAAAAATTATCACATCACATAAAATTGTGCAATTAGTCATATATAGATAAGTATATCTCACTAGTTGTACTATAAAATAAATCAATATCAGAAAGTTCGGCTGTAGAGAATTATAGATACATCATCAAAATAGGAACAATTAAGGTATAATTCGAGTGAAACATTATGCAAAAATTTGAGAACCATGACTAGCAATTGATTGTATGTATTGTTAACTAACATGATGATATAATGCATAACATTTCAATTATAATAAAACAAAACTTGGAAATAAAAATCTCAAGAAAATCTGTTTCCGATAACAATTATCCTTGTCTTTTATTCAACCATGAGAAAGTATTATCATAATCAAAATAAAAAATATCAGCAGGATTGTAGACTTTTTCTAGTTCAGTAGATAAAAATTTAAAAGACATCTTAGATGGAGGCATTTCTCTAAGCCCCTTTGGCAATTGGTTATAAATTTTGTAGATTTTCGAGAAAGAGAATAACTTGCTCGCAACATTCCCCACCAAAGGAGGAGATATTGCCAAATGTCCAGATCTAGTTCCAACTTCATGACTCTTTCTTATCGGAGTCATATAGGCACCAGTCCACTGGTTCAAATGGAAAACTTTTATGCAATAGCACATCCTCCGAAACCACAAAGATTGCAATGACACAAACTGTAATCTAGAGGCGTATATAGTGCAGGAGATAGGACTAATTTGTTTCACAACTTTTCTTTGTACAGCTTCTATCTTTTTGGACAAACCCTTTTTTTAATGGATTCCAAGTAGCGACAGCATATTCTAGTATTGGTTTAATCCATATTATATACATTTTAAGTTTTATGTCATTCGATAAGATATTTCGATTTATTAGTGCCCATCTTTTCTTGGCACTGCCTACTATACTTTCAATATATCTCTCAGCAGAAGCTGTAAATTGAATAGTTATACCGAAATCCTTGATTTCTTGCATAAGTTTAATTTCAAACACATTATCAATCACTGCATCATGAAAATAAACATAATGAAAGTTTGTTCTGTTACCTATTTTTATAGCCCTCGTCTTATTATTCTTTTTTCTCAGCCCTAGTGTAATCAAATATCTACTCAAATCATACAAATCTAATGTCACATTATTTTTGGAGAATTCGACATTTTTTGGATCAATTGGGAAGGTTATTTTCAAATCATCAGCGAATTTGCAAACTCGACCGTTAAGGATCTTAGTTATACCTTAATTTTTCCTATTTGATGATGTATCTATTATTCTTTACAGCCGAACTTTCTGATATTGATATATTGTACAGTACAACTAGTGAGATATACTTATCTACATGAGACTAATTGCACAATTTTATGTGATGTGATAACTTTTTTTAATATATTGTACATTTTCCAATTTTATTATTTGATGGAACATGTGTGGTTTGAATCCAAATAAAGATATTCTATTTTATTCTATTTAAAAACATAGATCTTCGTATAAACAAATTGGGTGGGTATGTATTTATAATAAACCTTGTTAAATACGAAAATATTACATACTAATAAACATATTACTGTTATTGATTTTATGTACAGCTTCTGCTGAGAGACATATTGAAAGTATAGTAGGCAGTGCCAAGAAAAGATGGGCACTAATAAATCGAAATATCTTATCGAATGACATAAAACTTTAAATGTATATAATATGGATTAAACCGATACTAGAATATGCTGTCGCTACTTGGAATCCATTAAAAAAGGGTTTGTCCAATAAGATAGAAGCTGTACAAAGAAAAGTTGTGAAACAAATTAGTCCTATCTCCTGCACTATATACGCCTCTAGATTACAGTTTGTGTCATTGCAATCTTTGTGGTTTCGGAGGATGTGCTATTGCATAAAAGTTTTCCATCTGAACCAGTGAACTGGTGCCAATATGACTCCGATAAGAAAGAGTCATGAAGTTGGAACAAGATCTGGACATTTGGCAATATCTCCTCTTTTGGTGGGGAATGTTGCGAGCAAGTTATTCTCTTTTTCGAAAATCTACAAAATTTATAATCAATTGCCAAAGGGCTTAGAGAAATGCCTCCATCTAAGATGTCTTTTAAATTTTTATCTACTGAACTATAAAAAGTCTAAATGCCTGCTGGTATTTTTTATTTTGATTATGAAAATACTTTCTCATGGTTGAATAAAAGACAAGGATAATTGTTATCGGAAACAGAATTTTTTGAGATTGTTATTTCCAAGTTTTTTATTATTAAAATAGAAATGTTATGTATTATATCACCATGTTAGTCAACAATACATACAAACAATTGCTAGTCATGGTTCTCAATTTATTCACATAATGTTTCACTCGAATTATACCTTAGTTTTTTCTATTTTGATGATGCATCTATTATTCCTTACAGCCGAACTTTCTGATATTGTATATTGTGCAGTACAACTAGTGAGATATACTTATCTACATGAGACTAATTGCACATTTTTATGTGATGTGAAAACTTATTTTTATATTGTACATTTTCAAATTTTATTATTTGATGGAAAATGTGTGGTTTGAATCCAAATAAAGATATTCTATTCTATTTTATTCTATTCTATTCTATTGTATTCTATTCTACTCTATTCTATTTTATTCAGGTCTATTCTATTTTATTCTATGCTATTCTATTCTAATCTATTCTATTATATTCTATTCTATTCTATATCAATACAAATTTCGCACATATAAGTCACACCTATGCTAAGAGCAATAGCAACTTTTCGATTCAATCCAACCATATTTCCATTATATTTAACCAAATCTAACTCTGTTCCACACCACATGTTTATTTAACGTACTAACAACAACAATTAAGATCCTACTACAGTATTAGTTTAAGAAGGCGGTGTAGAGGAAGATATTTCCTCCGACAAAATTAAAGTGACATTTATTGATAAATTTAAACCACCTTGGCTGATTGAAACGAATTTTATTTAAAAAGAAATTATTCGTTTATTTTCTAGAACATTTTTTGTTTAAATACTTGACAGTATATATACTTTTTAATTGTGCGTAATTTCAGTTTTGGTATTCCTGTACTTGACTGGCCTGACTTTCCTCCGTAAACTGCATTTATTCCTTTTCTCCAATTATGTTTTTAAGTACTCGATTTTCACAATATACATCTGCTATCATTTTGTCGTTTGAATCGTACATTTTGGGGACGTTCTGGAACAGATAATTTAATGATTCTGTTGTTCGCGTTATTTAATTTGGTGTTTTTCTATGTACGAAGTTCACATTCCGTTTGCCTAACACTAAGTTATCAAATTAATAATTAAGCACGATCAGCATGGAAGCTAATCTTAAGTTTGAGGAAACAAGCAAATTAGCCCAAGATTTAACAGGCATGAATTTAATAGATGTGAACGAGAGTACTAGCTTATCAGATTCAATTGGACAGTTAAGGACTGAACACGACTTGCCATCTATGGTCTTCTCAGTTAATAATAGGTATAGAGCCTCTACAGTGGTTCAAATTCAATTACTTAGCAAATTCTTATGCGAGAACTCTGATTGCAACCTCAACTACTTCCATCTTCACTCATAGTAATTTTTCACCACAAGGATTTTTATTACTCACACTGACTGTTCACCTGCGCTGACATCTGGACTTGATTCACAAGCAGAGTCACTTAGTCACGCCAATCCTGTCGCTGCACAACTAGTGAGACGGATTAACATCTACTTATTTGATATCTAAGTTGTGCCAGTCACCACGCTTTTGTCGCAGATCTTCAACGAGACTATTATCACTCTTCACACAGTCTCATGTCAATGATTTCAACGGCACAACAGAAAGAATACCAGCTAGTCAACCAGAGTCGGTCTCAAGAGTCTAGGAGTACTACTAGATATTGGCTATTGAACGCAATTCTGGCCTTAATAAGGACCAGCAACAGAATATAATTCAAGGCAAACTTGGCACCTCAGTGCTTTGTAACGTCGTACGGCATTTACATGGAGAATTGTTTTTATATCACAAAACTTTTGGCATAAATACAATCCACTGCGTTTCTTTTGCATTTTTACTATAATGGGAGTACAGTAAAATGACGTTAGAACATACCACATTCTTTCTCTGGTTGTGAATCTTTCTTAAGTCGAGGTCTTGTTGGCATTTTGCGTTGGGAATTAAGAAATTTAGTTTGAGGGAAGGTTTTTTATCATTCAAAATTTCTCTCGTACGTACAAACTGCGAAATTATAAAAAAACTGTATCCATTTGTGATATCGTCATATTTTTTGTGCCCAACAGGAATAATGTGTTTTTATGAAAAGACATAATTTAATATTTTTTCTGTGTGCGCCGCTCGTCATTCCATCAGTTTCAACTGATGAAGCAGATTTTCATTACGTCAGTTTTCTACATTCGTCAGTGCTCATTCCGTCAATTTCAAACGTGGAAACATATTTTGGTAAGCGTTTCGTTTCATGTCTTTTTATACATTTCATCTTGCTTATAAATTTATGCTTTTAAGACCCCGTAAGATTGTTAGAATGTCAGGTCCAATTTTGGATATCGATGTTCCTGTTTATGTTGGAGATTGCGAGCTATTCTTTATGTGCGTAGACTCCGATTTCTAGATTATGACAAATATAGTTTTTGGAAACTTGCCTCCGAGCATTAGGAGTTACATGTCACTCAGCCAACCCCCAGGCATCATTAAGCAGAGATATCAAGAGCTTTTGTAAAGCACAAGTCGTTTTTCGATCTCAGCAAGTCAGAGCTTCGAGTCTCCAACACGATGCAACATATCGTCACAGATGACAAACTGTTGCACTCAAGAAGCGATTACAGACCCCTGCTTATCTGAAAGTTGCGAGCTTGAAGTAAACACCAATCCCAATGTATTTAATTTAGTCGTCGAACAACATAACAAAACTACCGCCAGCCGCAACGCACTGACGCGTTTCGACCTTCCTTGATCATCATCAGAGTACGACGGCAAACTGACTATCGAGGATCAAACCGCATTGAATATATATGGAAATCAAATTTAGATATGCGGCTCTTACCCCTAGCAGTCTCGCATACATTAAACTTGACTGGAAATGTCGACTGCACAATTTCTAGGCAGTCACGAACATAAACTGTTTGTAGCTTTCGCCACATATACATATATAGGCAATACAATTTAACAATAATTATTTACGCGGGTGGTGGTAACAATTCTTTAAATCAAGTTTGCGAGCTTGAAGTAAACACCAATCCCATTGTACTTAACCAAGCTCTCAAACTTGATTTAAAGAATTGTTACTACCACCCGCGCAAACAATTATTATTAAATTGTATTGCCTATATATGTATATGTGGCGAAAGCTACAAACAGTTTATGTTTGTGACTGCATATAAATTGTACAGCCGACATTTCCAGTCAAGTTCAATGTATGCGAGACTGCTAGAAGTGAGAGCCGCATATCTAGAATAGAAAAGAATAGAATATCTTTATTTGGATTCAAACCACACATGTTCCATCAAATAATAAAATTAGAAAATGTACAATATAAAATGATATCACATCACATATATATGTGCAATTAGTTGTACTGTACAATTTATCAGCATCAGAAAGTTCAGCTGTAAACAGTGATAGATTCTTCATCAAAATTAGGAAAATTTAAGTTATAATTCGAGTATAACATTTGTAAGAAAAAAAGGGAACCATGACTAATAATTGATTGTGTGCATTGTTGATTAACAAGATGATATAATGCATAACATTTCAGTTTTAATAATACAAAATTTGAAGATAGAATCTCGAGAAATTATGTTGCTGAAAAACAATTAATCCTGTCTTTTATTTAACCATGATAAAGTAATATCATAATCAAAATTAAAAATATCAGCAGGATTAAACACTTTTTCTAGTTCGGTAGATAAAAATTTAAAAGACATTTTAGTTGTAGGCGTTTCTCTAAGCCCCTTTGGCAATTGATTGTAAATTTTGTAAATTTTTGAAAAAGAGAATAGCTTGCTTGCAACATTCCCCACCAATGGTGGAGATATTGCAAAATGACCAGATCTAGTTCCAATTTCATGACTCTTTCTTATGGGATCCATATAGGCACCAGACCACTGGTTCGAATGGAAAGCTTTTATGCAATAGCACATTCTCCGAAACCATAAAGGATGCAGTGATACAAACTGTAATCTAGTGGCGTATATAGTGCAGGAGATAGGACTAATTTGTTTCACAACTTTTCTTTGTACAGCTTCTATCTTATTAGACAAACCCTTTGTTAAGGGATTCCAAGTAGCGGCAGCATATTCTAGTATCGGTCTAATCCATATTATAAACATTTTGAATTTTATTTCATGCGATATAATATTTCTATTTATTAATGCCCATCTGTTCTTGGCACTGCCTACTATCCTTTCAATATGTCTCTCAGCAGAAGCCGTACAATGAATATTTATGCCTAAATCCTTAATTTCTTGCATATTATCGTTGGGTTGTAACGTGGAGCCGCGTGTAACAGTAACACGCGGCGCCGCATTCCAACCCAACGATGTTCAATTTTGACAAATATAGTTCTCTTTAAGGTCAAATAATCTAACTCTGTTTTTACACAATATTTCTCTTAACTGTGATTTTAGAAACAATCTCTGTTAGTTTCAAGCAGTTTTAACTGAGATTTCTTGAACTGCAATTTTATTTGTAATTAATAGGGCTGTTTATTAAATATACACACCCGCGCGCAATACGCATGGAACTTGCGGTGGATTATAGTGTCACAGCGGATTTATTTCGCTCAGTTGGATTATTCGCAGTTTATGCAAGCGATTTACTGTTCACATTTAACTATACCTATCTGAATTTCAGAGTACAATGGATTATTATAATTCAATAAGTTAAAACCATAGCAAACAGTGAATTAATTATTTGTGAATTTTTTTCGAATGATCACAAATGTATTGTAAATAACGTTGTATATAATTTCATAAGTTGTCCAAATTGGCCGCACTCTAGACGGAAATAAAATTAAATTTTAACACAAATGAATGTCTTAAACACCGGTCACAATCAAACTAAAATGTCCGTGCCCAAGACGGCAAAAGGACTGAATCTTGTTCACAAAGTTGAATGTCTAATGCACAAGTCACAGTTAAACAAAATTGTCCGTGCTCTAGACGGCAGCAAAATGACCGTTTTTTACAAAGTTGAATGTTTTACACACAAGCAATGATTCTTTCCAAAATGTCTGAATTGAAATGAATATATGTGTAGAGGCTCCTAATCTATTTGTGTCTGAGAACCCCATAGATGCCAGATCGCTTGCAGTCCTTTAATTTACAGTAGAGTCTGATATGCTTATATTCTCATTCGCCTCTGCTAAATTTAACTCCGCAATATCTTGTACTAACCTACTTTTGTCCTCCAATTTAATATCAGCATCCATGTCTGGTTGGTTTAATTATTAAATCGACAGTTAACGTTAGGAAATCTGAATGCGAAACCTGTCTCGCTCAAACTCCCAAACAAATAATCTGGAAGGAGATATACCTGCTATTTCAGCATGTACTTGTGTATCCTGCTGTTTATACACGCCGTCTAACCCTCTGAGTTTTGTTGGCCAATCAATGATCATAATGTCAAATACTTCCAATGTGGTTCTAAGCCTAATTGGTAGCTCAGCTGTGAAAATGGAGTTGACTACATCTCTGGATATATTCAACCTGAAAGGTTTTGTGCAAAGGCGTTCGTAAAATTCGGACGGTAATTGACGCCCAATTTGTTCTAATCGTAATAGTTCGCACATTTGCGCCGATCTTCCAGGCTGATATCTCTGTTGAATTTCAGCCATTAATAACTCAAATGCATTGTACGGCTTTTCTTCCACAATTCTGTCTCTAAAATTTTCCAAGGCATTTCAGAAATTTTCAGGCAATGCCATCTATGCTGCAACAAATTTCTCCATTGGATTTACAATATTATAAGCACTAAATATCATTTGGGCATCTCCGACCCAACTTGAATGCTTTTCTGATTTGTACAGCGGTAGAATTAAAATTCTTGGACTGGCGCGGTCGCCAAATTTTGTAGAGGCTCCTTATCTATTCGTGTCTGAGAACCCCATAGATGCCAGATCGCTTGTAGTCCTTTAATTTACAATAGAGTCTGATATGCTTATATTCCCATTCGCTTCTGCTAAATTTAACTCCGCAATATCTTGTACTAACCTACTTGTGTCCTCCAATTTTATATTAGCATCTATGTCTGGTTGGTTTATTTATTAAATCGACACTTAACGTTAGGCATTAAGAATGCAAAACCTGTATCGCTCAGACTCGCAAACAAATAATCTGGAAGGAGATATACCAACTATTACAGCATGTACTTGTGGTTCCTGCTGTTTATACACGCCGTCTAACCCTCTGAGTTTTGTTGGCCAATCAATGCTCATAGTGTCAAATATTTCCAATGTGGTTCTAAGCCTAATTGGTAGCTCAGCTGTGAAAATGGAGTTGACTTTATCTCTAGATATATTCAACCTGGAAGCTTTTGTGCAAAGGCGTTCGTAAAATTCGGACGGTAATTAGCGCCCAATTTGTTCTAAGCGTAATAGTTCGCACATTTGCGCCGATCTTCCAGGCTGATATCTCTGTTGAATTTCAGCCATTAGTAACTCAAATGCACTGTACGGTTTTTCTTTCACAGTTCTGTCTCTGAAATTTTCCAAGGCATTTCAGAAATTTTCAGGCAATGCCATCCATGCTGCAACAAATTTTTCTATAGGGTTCACGATATTATAAGCACTGAATATCATTTGGGCATCTCCGACCCAACTTGAATGTTTTTCCGATTTGTACTGCGGTAGAATTAAAATTCTTGGACTAGCGCGGTCGCCAAATTTTGTAGAGACTCCTAATCTATTCGTGTCTGAGAACCCCATAGATGCCAGATCGCTTGTAGTCTTATAATTTTCAGTAGAGTCTGATATGCTTATATTCCCATTCGCCTCTGCTTAATTTAACTCCGCAATATCTTGTACTAAACTACTTGTGTCCTCCAATTTGATATCAGCATCCATGTCTGGTTGGTTTAATTATTAAATCGACACTTAACGTTAGGAAATCGGAATGCGAAACCTGTCTCGCTCAAACTCCCAAACAAATAATCTGGAAGGAGATATACGTGAACAACAGAATAATCAAATTACCGGTTCCAGGTCATCCCATCTATGTGTGCTTCAATAGCAAAATGTAAGACAGTTTTAGCAGAAATATATTGTGAAAGTTTATCCGATTTTAAAAAAAGAAAAATATGAAATTTGCAGCAGACCAAAAGACACTCGAAAACTCAAAAATGGCGCACATTTCAAAGTCAAATATTTAAACAAATACACCACCTTCTCAAACAAAGATGGCTTATAATAGACGTAATCATTATTCTTCGGCTGACGGTAAACTCTTCCAGAACGAGTTGTGCATAATGGCGCCCCTGAAGTTGTCATCTCGCCCAGTACAGTTTTCACTTGTTCTTTCATATCATCTGGTTTTGCCAAACATTCTTCATGCTGTAAACTGGTAGAATAAGATTGTACTTTATTAGACAATGCGTCTTCTGAGTTCTGCATTTCTTTATGTGCCTGTATGGTGGGATTGCACACATCAGATTCGCTCATAGAACGATGGTCATTCAACGCATCTGATAATTCAGTCCTACCGTTTATCCAGATAAATTGGGGAATGCAACGATCCAACGTAACACAATCCTCAATGCCATTTATTTCTATGATGACATTCTTGTCAGTCATCCTCTTGACCTTGTATGGTCCTTTATAAAATGGTGTCAGGCAATTCTTCCTATTTTCATTAGTTACATACACATGCGAAGCCGATCTTAGATCAGAGGACACATAGCATTTGGTTTTTGCTTTTCTAGTCTTGGTCGGAGCCAAACGACACATCTTATCTCTAAGTGCTCCTACGAACCAATCTACATAACTAGAAGCCCAATCAAGACAACTTGGAGTTTCTATTAGAAGATCTCCAGGCAACCTTAATGGTTCTCCATAAACCAGTTCTGCTATTGAAGTACCTAATTGTGCCCTATATCTGTTGCGCATGGCGAGTAGTACTATAGGAAGATCGTGTATCCAGCTTGTTCCACTAGTACACCTTAATGCAGCTTTCAGTTCACGATGCAGCCTTTCTACCATCCCATTCGCTCGTGGGTTATACGCGCTGGTATGTAATACAGTGGTTCCCATGATGTTGAGGGATCTTACGAAAAGCTCGGACATAAATTGACTACCGCGATCACTAGTGACCTTTTCCGGAACACCATAACGCGATATCCAATTATGTAGAAACGCGAACAAGACTTCTTGCGCTGTCATGTCTTTTAAAATCGCCACTTCGAATTGACGACTAAATCTATCTACCATAGTCAGCAAATATTTGTTCCCATTAACCTCAGGCATCTGGACAATGTCTATGTGTACGTGACCGAACCGTCCAATGGGTATCCCAATATTCTTAATTTCGGTTCTGGTATGTCTCCACACCTTACACGTTTGACACTTGGCACAAGCTCTTACCCATAGCCGTATGTCTTTAGAAATATGCGGCCATACGTATCTGTCGTTGATTAATCGAATGGTGGCTTTAATGGATGGATGACCCATGTCATGTAACACTTGGATAATCTTGGCCCGTAACTCCAACGGCACATATGGTCGTGGTTGACTTCTAGACGTTTCGCATAACAACCACTTGCCACTTATGAGCTTACGAACATATCCTGGCCTTTTGGACAAAACTAATGTAAAGGGATCCGATCCTTGCGCTTCCTCGATTTGACTAACTAAATCAGGCATCGAATTGTCTAAATTCTTCAATGGACCTTGAAATATCAGCTCGACATCAGCTTCATTCGGTCGGCTAAGTGCATCGGCTACCACATTCTCCTTACCAGCAATATGAGACACAGTGAAATCGAACTCTGCTAACCGTGTTATTTGGGAATTTATTCTACGAGAGTAATTAAGCCTAGCTGTTTTACTAAATACACTGATCAATGGTTTATGATCGGTCAATAACTTAAACCTATGTCCGTCTAAGTAATGCTCAAAGTGTAGTACTGCGGCATACACTGCTAGAAGCTCTTTGCCAAATGTATCATAACGTTTTTCTCGATCATTAAGCTTACGGCTATAAAACCTAATCGATCTTACTATGTCCTGATCTCTTTGCTGTAGCACTGCCCCTAATGCAACATCTGAGGCATCTGTGATTAGCTCGAATGATTTTTCCCAATCTACAGTTGCTAATGTGATTATGTCACTTTACATTTCCTTGGCTTTTTGGAAATTTTCTCGGTCTACTGGACTCAAGTTTATAAGCCAAAACTTCTTGATCGTGCTCTTTTCACGAGTGAGATGGCGTGTTAACAATCCAAGAATTCCGGCTAGACCTAGAATGAATCGACGGTAATAGATGATCATACCAAATACCTTCCCAACTGGCGCACGGTTCGGGGTTCCGTTACGTCTTTTATAGCTTGGATCTTATCTTCCAAAGGTTTAATTCCGTTTTTGGAAAGTATATGACCTAGGTATTTAACTGCAGAGCAACGGATATTATTCTTAATAGGTTTGACCACTAATCCATATTGTTCCAGCCTGGTCAAAACCATTTCCAAATGCGTACGATGTTCATTTCGTGAGCAACTAAAAATTATTATGTCGTCTATATATATCCTCGCAAATGGACAATTCTGAAGGATTTCTTCAGCCAAACGCTAGAATGTCTGACTGGCTTTCTTCAAACCAAAAGGCATTCGAAGAAATTCATGCGATCCCCTTCCTGGAAATCTGACTGCGGAGAGTGTTATCGAACTTTACTCCATTGGTATCTGATAGTACGCTTTCTGGAGATCTAAAGTTGAATAAACCTCATATCCCAAAGCAACCTGTTGCTTGTGTTGTGCAAACGGCTGAGCTTTTGGTGGACAAGGCAACGGAGCCACCAATTCTATCTCGTGTTCTACTCCTGTTTTCAAACCTATCCTTTTGGCACTGAAAGGTTGAAACACTGCTAGGCGCTTCTCAATGATATCGGCAAAGTCATGTGTGACTGCTGGACGATGTAAAAGGACTGTTCTAACTGCCGACGTGTTAGACTCAGTAGGTGTTGATATCCCTACGCCTTCTGCGATAGTCCTTGCCTTGGGGTCTAATGTCAGCTTGAAATGTGTTAAGAAATCCATGCCAATGATATGGACTTTGACATCGGCTACTAGAAAATTCCATCTAAAAGAAGATCTCTGGACTAACCTTCCCGACATTTCTTTCATCCCTTTCACTTCTATTGAACTACCGTTTGCGGCCCATAGTTGATAATCAAATGTGAGGCAATCTGCTTCCACCATGTCTGACCTAACTATTATTACCTCAGCACTCGTATCAATGAGAAATTCTAATCCAGATTTTTCATCTTGTTGCTGGATAATCCGGCAATGTTCTCCAGATCCCCGCTTAGTGAGAATCGGACTTTCTTGCCTTCTGTATCGGTGCTAACTGGTTCTGTCGCATTTCTATCATTTGCATTAAGTATGCCTTTTAAAGGCATATCTGAGAGCCTTTGCCATGGAACCCCACTACGGCTCCTACTAGCGGGGGTTCTACGCTTTTCCCGGTGATGGATTTCTCTCTACCGGTTTTGTGCTTCCTTTCCATTTGGGTCCACCTAGTCGCGGGTAAATACAATTCTCACCTTGGAATTTCGCACTTCGTCCGTACTCGCAATGTGCCTTACACCATCCGCGTGGCCCTTCAAAGCGTTGACGCGAGTGACTCCCTTGACGTCTAGTAAATCTATCCTGACTCTGAAGTTGCAAAATGTCACGACGTATACTAGCAACTTCTCAACATAAGAAACGCAAGGTTTCTTGGATAGTTAGGTTTTTTTCGGCATCTGCCCTGACTGACTGCACCATGACAGAATCTGCTATCACAGCATGTACTTGTGGTTCCTGTTGTTTATACACGCCGTCTAACCCTCTGAGTTTTGTTGGCCAATCAATGCTCATAGTGTCAAATATTTCCAATGTGGTTCTAAGCCTAATTAATAGCTCAGCTGTGAAAATGGAGTTGACTACATCTCTAGATATATTCAACCTGGAAGCAAAGGCGTTCGTAAAATTCGGACGGTAATTGACGCCCCATTTTTTCTAAGCGTAATAGTTCGCACATTTGCGCCGATCTTCAAGGCTGATATCTCTGTTGAAATTCAGCCATTAATAACTTAAATGCATTGTACGGCTTTTCTTCCACAATTCTGTCTCTAAAATTTTCCAAGGCATTTCAGAAATTTTCGGGCAATGCCATCTATGCTGCAACAAATTTCTCCATGGGATTTACAATATTATAATCACTAAATATCATTTGGGCATCTCCGACCCAACTTGAATGTTTTTCCGATTTGTACTGCGGCAGAATTAAAATTCTTGGACTGGCGCGGTCGCCAAATTTTGTAGAGGCTCCTTATCTATTCGTGTCTGAGAACCCCATAGATGCCAGATCGCTTGCAGTCCTTTAATTTACAATAGAGTCTGATATGCTTATATTCCCATTCGCCTCTGCTAAATTTAACTCCGCAATATCTTGTACTAACCTACTTGTGTCCTCCAATTTAATATCAGCATCCATGTCTGGTTGGTTTATTTATTAAATCGACACTTAACGTTAGGCATTAGGAATGCAAAACCTGTCTCGCTCAGACTCGCAAACAAATAATCTGGAAGGAGATATACCAACTATTACAGCATGTACTTGTGGTTCCTGCTGTTGATACACGCCGTCTAACCCTCTGAGCTTTGTTGGCCAATCAATGCTCATAGTGTCAAATACTTCCAATGTGGTTCTAAGCCTATTTGGTAGCTCAGCTGTGAAAATGGAGTTGACTATATCTTTAGATATATTTAACATGGAAGCTTTTGTGCAAAGGCGTTCGTAAAAATCGGACGGCAATTGGCGCCCCATTATTTCTAAGCGTAATAGTTCGCACATTTGCGCCGATCTTCCAGGCTGATATCTTTGTTGAATTTCAGCCATTAATAACTCAAATGCATTTTACGGCTTTTCTTCCACAATTCTGTCTCTGAAATTTTCTAAGGCATTTCGGAATATACATGATGATATGAATATAGAAACTGGTAAAAGTTGTCATTGATGATAAATGGAATAAAATTGTGTAAATCTTCAATGAAAAAAATTCACAAATAATTAGTTCACTGTTTGATATTGTTTTAACTTTTTTAATTATAATAATCCATTGTACTCTGAAATTGGGATAGGTATAGTTAAATGCGAACAGAATATCACTTGCAAAGACTGCGAATAATCCAACTGAGCGAAATAAATCCGCAGTGACACTATAATTTATCGCATGTTCCATGCGTAATGCGCGCAGGTGTGTATATTTAATAAACAATCCTATTAATTATAAATAAAATTGCAGTTCAAGAAGTCTCAATTAAAACTGCTTGAAACTAACAAAGATTGTTTCTAAAATCACATTTAAGAGAAATATTGTGTAAGAACAGAGTTAGATTATTTGACCTTATAGAGCACCATATTTGTCAAAATCGAACATCGTTTGTTTGTAACGCGGAGCCGCGTGTTACATTACAATATATTGAAATGTAGACTTATCAATACTATTAAAAATGAGGTTAGATTTTATTGATAATTAATCTAACTCATCAGGAAGAATCATATTGTGTAAGCTAAAGTGCATTCATAGACTAGGATATAAACTCCTCAATGATAATGGAATATAAAAAGAGAAATTACTGGTGGATAAAAATGATTATAAATTTCTCTGTGAATTGGAGGAACTATTTGATAATTTGATATGAATTCCACAGAATAAAAGCAATATTATGGATTTAACTGATATTTTCGGAAACTTTGATCAAGTCTGGTCGATTCTGATTTGCCAGTTCAACAATGAGCCGATAATTCAACAGGAATTCAAGACCGATAATGTTGTTTAAGACCCTGGGCCCGATAAACTTGTGAGGAAATTCACGTTCCCATCCTATTGTAGGAGGTTTTGTAGCTAATATAAGAGGTTTTGCGGGGTAGCTATCTATTCCGTGATACTATAACATTCCTACATATGCCTGCAGGCCGCTGTTGAGATCCGTGCTTATGATTAGTCCCCGACCTTTTTCCGATGAATGATGTGAGAAGGCTAAGTCGAATCATTGGACCGTGCTCTAGACGGCAACAAAACGATATATTGTAGGGGTACTTTTCGCTGTTGCTTTCTCGTTCCTGATTTTGTACCCCTACTACATATCAATGGTGGTTATTATTATTACCCGAGCGTCTAATCAGTCTCTGATCATTTTCGGATGGTTGATGCGAGAAGGCAAAAACATCTGGTCATACATATATTCTACACAATATTGCAATTAGAAATATAATTCACAGATAGTCCAATTTGACCATGTGTTGGTCGGCAATAAAAAAACAGATTCTAACATAAAATTATATCCTAAACACCATTCACAATTAGTCAAAATTGTCCGTCTTCTAGACGGCAAAAATAAAAGTGATTTATGTCTATAAAGTGAAATGTTTATAACAATTGTCTGGATCGGAATGAATATAGTCAAAAGATTGAAAATATGACAATATGAACATAGTAAAATGATTTATATTTATAAAGAAAATGTTTTACATACAATTGGTTATTCTTACACAAATGTCTACATTGTAATGAGTAGTCAAACGATTAAAGATACATGATAATATGAGCCTAGTAAAATTATTTATGTTCATAAAGTAAAATGTTTTGTGTAAACCGTTTAAAGATTTAAATGACAAACAACTCACAAATGTTTTTATAGTAAACAATCAATCATTTTCATAGTAACGAATAATCCGATAAATTCACTAACACAATATTCCACCGCGTGATCCTCTCGGATCGCGCGCGGTTCTGTCTATTTATAAAAACACTATTAATTACAAATAAAATTGCAGCTCAAGAAATATCGATTAAAACTGCTTGAAACTAAAAGAGATTGTTCCTAAAATCGCAGCTAAGAGAAATATTGTTTAAGGACAGAGTTAGAATATTTGACCTTAAAGAGCACAGCCTTTGTAAAAATTGACCTTCGTTGGGTTGTAACACGGAGCCGCGTGTTACAATATTGTCAACACAAGCAATTATCAATTCACAGTTACACAAACGTCTGAATCGTGATGGATGCATGTAAATGATTGAAAATGTATGATGATATAAATAAAGTCACTGGTAAATATTATCATTGATAATTGATGGATAAAAATCGTGTAAAAACAACCTTGAAAAAATCACAAATAATTAATCCGCTGTTTGTTAGGGATTGAAATTATTTAATTATAATAATCCATTGAACTATAGAATTTGTGAATGTGATTGAGGAAAATCTAATGCCCTGATGCGTGAAATCATATCTGAATGCAAAGAAAAACTATCGTTCCACATATGCACTATAATCTACCGAGTGCTCCCTGTGTATTGCGCGCGGGTGACAATAGTTCTTAAACAAAACCCTATTAATTACAATTAAAAGTTCAGTTCAAGAAATCTCAATTAAAATTGCTTGAAATTAACAGTGTTTTATTCTAAAATCCCAGTGTGGAGGAAGGTAAATCTTCCACCAAATGTAAAATAATATTAACTGATATATGTAAACCACCATGGCTGATTGTAACGAATTTTATTTAAAAAGAACTTTTTATTTTTATTTTCCAGAACATTCTTTGTTTAAATAATTGACTTTGAATTGTGCGTCATATTCAGTTTTCGAGTTTCTCGCAACTCGACTGGTCTTTACATCTTTTGGTCTGCTGCATTTTAACATTTTTTTTCTAGTAAAACGGATAAATATTAAAAATACATTTCTGCCACAATTGTTGTATATTCTGTTATCGAAACACACATAGAAGGGACGTTCTGGATCAGGTAATTTGATTATTCTGTTGTTCACGTATATCTCCTTCCAGATTATTTCTTCAGGAATTTTAGCGCTACAACTTTTGTATTCCGATTGCCTAACATTAAGTGTCGATTTAATTATTAAACTAACAAGACATGGAAGCTAATATTAAATTTGTGGACACAAGTAGGTTAGTGCAGGATATTGCGGATTTGAATCTAGCAGATGCAAACGGAAATATAAGCATATCAGACTCTACTGTAAATTTTCGGACTTCAAGCGATCTGGCATCTATGGGGTTCTCAAATATTACTAGGTTAGGGGACTCTAAAAAATTTGGCGACCGCGCCAGGATCAAGAATATTAAGTTTACCGCAGTACAAATCTGAAAACATTCAAGTGGGGTCGGAGATTCCCAAATGATATTTAGTGCTTATAATATTGTAAATCCAATGGAGAATATTGTTGCAGCACGGATGGCATTGCCTGAAAATTTCCGAAATGCCTTGGAAAATTTCAGAGACAGAACTGTGTAAGAAAAGCCGTACAATCCATTTGAGTTATTAATGGCTAAAATTCAACAGAGATAACAGCCTGGAAATCGGCGCAAATTTGCGAACTATTACGCTTAGAAAAAGTAGGGCGTCAATTACCGTCCGAATTTTATGAACGCCTTTGCACATAAGCTTCCAGATTGAATATATCCAAAGATGTTGTCAAATCCATTTTCACAACTGAGCTACCAATTAGGCTTAGAACCACATTAGAAGTATTTGACACTATGAGCATTGATTAGCCAACAAAACTCAGAGGGTTAGACGGCGTGTATAAACAGCAGGAACCACAAGTACATACTATGATAGCAGATTCTGGCACAATGCAGCCAGTCAGGGCAGATGCCCAAAACAACCTGACTATACAAGAAACCTTGCGTTTCTTATGTAGAGGAGTTGCTAGTTTACGTAGTGACTTTGCACAACTTCAGAGTCAGGATAGGTACACTAAACGTCGAGGGATTCACTCAATTCAACGCATCGAAGGGCCACGCGGATAGTGTAAGGTACATTGCGAGTACGGACGCAGTGCGAAGTGCCAAGGTGAAAATTGTTTATGCGCCCGGTTAGGTGGACCCAAATGGAAAGGAAGCACCAACCTGGTAAAGAGAAATCCATCACCGGGAATAGGACAAAAACCCCGCTAGTAGGAGCCGTAGAGGTGGTTCCATTGCAAAGGCTCCCAGATATGCCTTTAAAAGGCATACTCAAAGCAAAAGATGCGACTGGATGAAATAGCACCGAAGAAGATGGCAAGAGGGTCAAATTCTTACTAAGCGGAGATCTTGAAAACATTGCCGGATTGTCCAGCAACAAGTTTATCATTAAAGATGAATTGTCTGGATTAGATTTTCTTATCGATACGGGTTCTGAGGTAAGCATAGTTAGGTCAGACGTGGTGGAAGCAGATTGCCCCACATTTGATTATCATTTATGGGCCGCTAACGGTAGTCCGATAGGAGCGAAAGGGATGAAAGAAATGTTGGTAACGTTAGGCCAGAAATCTTCCTTCCAATGGAATTTTCTAGTAGCCGATGTCAAGGACCATATCATTGGCATGGATTTCTTGACATTAGACCCCAAGGCTAGGACTATCGCAGAAGGCGTAGGGATATCAATACCTACTGATTCTAACACATTGGCAGTTGGAACGGTTCTTTTACCTCGTCCAACGGTCGCACATGACTTTGCCGATATAATAGAGAAGCACCTAGCAGTGTTTCAATCTTTCAGTGACAAAAGGATAGGTTAGAAGACAGGAGTAGAACACCAGATAGAATTGGTGGCTCCGTTGCCTTGTTTACCAAAGGCTCAAACATTGGCACAACACAAGCAACAGGTTGCTTTGTCAGAATTTCACCAATTGCGCGAAGAGGGGATTTGTGGGAGGTCAAATTCCAATTGTGCTTCCCCAATAGTGGTAGTTCCCAAACCTTAACCGGGTCAATGGAGGGTTTGTGGAAATTATCGTCTATTAAACTCAGTGACGAAGGGTGATTCTTATCCTCTTTCTAACCAGAGTACTTTACTCCGAGATATAATGGGATATGAGGTTTATTCAACTTTAGATCTCCAGAAAGCGTATTATCGGATACCAATAAAGGAAAGTTCGATACCACTCACCGCAGTCAAATTTCCAGCAAGGGGATCGCACGAATTTTTTCGAATGCCTTTTGGTTTGAAAAATACCAGTCAGACATTCCAGCGTTTGGCTGAAGAAATCCTTCAGAATTGTCCATTTGCGAGAGTATATATAGACGACATAATAATTTTTAGTCGCTCACGAGATGAACATCGCACGCATTTGGAAACGGTTTTGACCAGGCTGGAACAATATGGATTAGTGGTCAAACCTAATAAGAGTAATATCGGTTGCTCTTCAGTTAAATACCTTGGTCATATACTTTCCAAAGACGGAATTAAACCTTTGGAAGATAAGATCCAAGCTATAAAGGACGTAACGGAACCCCGAACCGTACGCCAGTTGCGAAGGTTCTTGGGCATGATCAGCTATTATCGTCGATTCATTCCAGGTCTAGCCGGAATTCTTGGATCGTTAACACGCCATCTCACTCGTGAAAAGAGCATGATCAAGAAGTCTTGGCCTATAAACTTGAGTCCAGAAGACCGAGAAAAATTCCAAAAGGCCAAGGAAATGTTAAGTGACATAACCACATTAGCACCTGTAGATTGGGAAAAACCTTTCGAGCTAATCACAGATGCCTCAGATGTTGCATTAGGGCAGTGCTACAGCAAAGAGATCAGGACGTAGTAAGACCGATTGGGTTTTATAGCCGTAAGCTTAATGATCGAGAAAAACGTTATGATACGTTTGGCAAAGAGCTTCTAGCAGTGTATGCCGCAGTGCTACACTTCGAGCATTACTTAGACGGACATAAGTTTAAGTTATTGACCGATCATAAGCCATTGATCAGCATACTTGGTAAAACAGCTAGGCTTAATTACTCTTGTAGAGTAAATTCCCAAATAACACGGTTAGCAGAGTTCGATTTCACAGTGTCTCATATTGCTGGTAAGGAGAATGTGGTAGCCGATGCACTTAGCAGACCGAATGAAGCTGATGTCGAGCTGATATTTCAAGGTCCGTTGAAGAGTTTAGATAATTCGATGCCTGATTTAGTTAGTCAAATCGAGGAAGCGCAAGGATCGGATCCCTTTACATTAGTTTTGTCCAAAAGGCCAGGATATGTTCGTAAGCTCATAAGTGGCAAGTGGTTGTTATGCGAAACGTCTAGAAGTCAACCACGACCATATGTGCCGTTGGAGTTACGGGCCAAGATTATCCAAGTGTTACATGACATGGGTCATCCATCCATTAAAGCCACCATTCGATTGATCAACGACAGATACGTATGGCCGCACATGTCTAAAGACATACGGGTATGGGTAAGAGCCTGTGCCAAGTGTCAAACGTGTAAGGTGTGGAGACATACCAGAACCGAGATAAAGAACATTGGAATACCAATTGGACGGTTCAGACACGTACACATAGACATTGTCGAGATGCCTGAAGTAAATGGAAACAAATACTTGCTGACTATGGTAGATAGATTTAGTCGTCAATTTGAAGTGGCGATTTTAAAAGACATGACAGCGCAAGAAGTCTTGTTCGCGTTTCTACATAATTGGATATCGCGTTATGGTGTTCCGGAAAAGGTCACTAGTGTTCGCGGTAGTCATTTTATGTCCGAGCTTTTCGTAAGATCCCTCAACATCATGGTAACCACTGTATTACATACTAGCGTGTATAACCCACGAGCGAATGGGATGGTAGAATGTCTACATCGTGAACTGAAAGCTGCCTTAAGGTGTACTAGTAGATCAAGCTTGATACACGATCTTCCTATAGTACTACTTGCCATGCGTAACAGATATAGGGCACAATTAGGTACTTCCATAGCAGAACTGGTTTATGGAGAACCATTAAGTTTGCCTGGAGACCTTCTAGTAGAAACTCCAAGTTGTCTTGATTGGGCTTCTAGTTATGTAGACTGGTTCGTAGGAGCACTTATAGATAAGATGTGTCGTTTGGCTCTGACCAAGGCTAGAAAAGCAAAAACCAAATGCTATGTGTCCTCTGATCTAAGATCGGCTTCGCATGTGTATATAACTAAGGAAAATATGAAGAATTGCCTGATACCATTTTACAAAGGACCATACAAGGTCAAGAGGATGACTGACAAGAATGTCATCATAGAAATAAATGGCATTGAGGATTGTGTTACGTTGGATCGTTGCATTCCCCAGTTTATCTTGATAGACGGTAACACTTAATTATCAGATGCGTTGAATGACCATTATTCTATGGGCGAATCTGATGTGTGCAATCCCACCATACAGAAACATAACGAAATGCAGAACTCAGAAGACGGATTGTCTAATATAGTACAATTTTAATCTACCAGTTCACAGCATGAAGAATGTTTGGCAAAACCAGATGATATGGAAGAACGAATGCCACGTCAGCCGAATAATCACGATTACGTCTATTTCTGGCCGTCTTTTTTTTGAGAAGGTGGTGTATGTGGAGGAAGATAATACCTCCGCTAAATGTAAAATAATAATAACTGATATATTTAAACCACCATGGCTGATTGTAACGAATTATAATTAAAGAGAACTTTTTTTCCAGAACATTCTTTGTTTAAATACTTGACTTTGAATTGTGCGCCATTTCCAGTTTTCGAGTGTCTTGCACGTCGACTGGTCTTAACATCTTTTGGTCTGCTGCATTTTTAACATTTTTTCTCTAGTAAAACGGATACATATTACAAATACATTTCTGCTATAATTGTTGTATATTCTGTTATCGAAACACACATAGAAAGACGTTCTGGAACAGGTAATTTGATTATTCTGTTGTTCACGTATATCTCCTTCCAGATTATTTCTTCAGGAATTTTAGCGCTACAACTTTTGTATTCCGATTGCCTAACATTAAGTGTCGATTTAATTATTAAACTAACAAGACATGGAAGCTAATATTAAATTTGAGGACACAAGTAGGTTAGTGCAGGATATTGCGGATTTGAATGTAGCAGATGCTACTACTAGGTTAGGGGCCTCTACAACAATGCAAAGAAATATTGTGTAAAAACAGATTAAGATTATTTGACCTTAAAGAGCTTTATATTTATCAAATTTGAATACCGTTGTATTGTAACGTGGAGCCGCGTGTTACCCTATATTTTAAGCTCGATGCTGGCAACTATGATTATGAAGGGCCTTCCCCGTGGCTTTAGCAAGTAGAAAACTTAGAGACATCTCGGCCGAAGAAACCCTGTAAGAACAGAATCTGCTGCATCTGTGTCTACGGAAAACTCTATTCCAGTTTTGAAATCTAAAAGATGCAGAAATTCATTTGGTTGTTTAGCCGTATCATATTGGAAAATGTGTTGGTGATTGCAATTGACGTTATTGGTTTTCCCACACGTTTGGCATATCCTGCGTGGTCGAAAGGAATCAACATAAACTGCAGTAATGGGTATTTGAAAATTGATATTTTGAGCGTAAATAATATAAAATTTTGCCTTGTTGTTAATTGTTGTCATCTAAGGAAGCAAACTGACACGCGTTTGGTAAATACTCCGAGCGACGCAGGCTATTTGGACAATTATAGTAATATCTTTCGTGATTATAGCCCCACTGTTTTGGAGCATATCATATGAATGATCGAGAGTTCTCGATTGTCGTTTATACTGATTTAGAGGGGTTTGATCTACAGTTTTATTAGCATTTTTCATGTGAGGCCGGTGGAAGACAGCCGAGCTAACTTAGAATTCGGTATATTTATGTTCGAAGTAAATTGAAGCACATTAAAATGCATAAATGGCTTTTATATATATATATATATATATATATATGCACGATAAAATTGTAGAGGCTAGAAATTTGAACAAATTTGCACTACTCTTATCTCGATATAATGTATTTATTTAGGAAGCCTTTGACCGATATATTTGAGAAGTAAGAGCATAAATATTTCATCAAATAGCAATATCAATGGGAAGTATTAATGGAGAGTTACGCAGTTGCTAATTGTTATTCGAAAAAATTCTCATTGAAATTGATGTAACCTGTACACGAATAAATTAAAGCGTTCTATATTGTAAGAAAAAATCGTCAAGTTCTTACAAGTTCTATTGTACTGATAAAATGACTACAAATTATGGGGCATTAAATTTGATGAAACTCAGTGATGATTTGTATTAAATTGTAGGAAAATTAAAATATTTGATTCATGTTTTATGTAGAATGCCTAATTACAACACATTAATCCGTTTATACCATGAACATATTATGTTTACGTGACAAAATATCCCATAGAACAAGCTGTAGCAATGGAATAGAAATGTAATTATGATAATGACTAATTTCTCAGTCACGAGCGCGTGCGTCGGTGGTTCAGTGGTAGAATGCTCGCCTGCCACGCGGGCGGCCCGGGTTGGATTCCCGGCCGACGCATGTTTTTCACATTTTTGCCTCGGCTCAAACAGATAGTCTGATATAAATTACAATAAAATTTGTAGAAGCTACATAGAAATTTGAACAAATTTTGCACTACTCTTATCCCGATATAATGTATTTATTTAGGAAGCCTTTGACCGATATATTTGTGAAATATGAGCATAAATATTTCATCAAATGGCAATATCAATGGGAAGTATTAATGCAGAGTTACTCAGTTGCTAATTGTTATTCGAAAATATTCTCATTGATTTCGATGTGACCTGTACACGAATAAATTAAAGCGTTCTATATTGTAAGAAAATATCGTCAAGTTCTTACAAGTTCTATTGTACTGATAAAATGACTACAAATTATGGGGCATTAAATTTGATGAAACTCAGTGTTGATTTGTATTAAATTGTAGGAAAATTAAAATACTTGATTCATGTTTTATGTAGAATGCATAATTATAATACTTTAATCCGCTTATACCATGAACATATTATGTTTACGTGACAAAATATCCCATAGAACAAGCTGTAGCAATGGAATAGAAATGTAATTATGATAATGACTACTTTCTCAGTCACGAGAGTGTGCGTCGGTGGTTCAGTGGTAGAATGCTCGCCTGCCACGCGGGCGTCCCGGGATCGATTCCCGGCCGACGCATGTTTTTCACATTTTTGCCTCGGCTCAAACAGATTGTCTGATTTAAATTACAATAAAAATTGCAGAGGCTACATAGAAATTTGAACAAATTTTGCACTACACTTATCTCGATATTATGTATTTATTTAGGAAGCCTTTGACCGATATATTTGTGCAATAAGAGCATAAATATTTCATGAAATGGCAATATCAATGGGAAGTATTAATAGAGAGTTACTCTGTTGCTAATTGTTATTCGAAAAAATTCTCATTGATTTTGATGTGACCTGTACACGAATATATTAAAGCGTTCTATATTGTAAGAATAAATCGTCAAGTTCTTACAAGTTCTATTGTTCTGATAAAATGACTACAAATTATGGGGCATTAAATTTGATGAAACTCAGTGTTGATTTGTATTAAATTGTAGGAAAATTAAAATACTTGATTCATGTTTTATGTAGAATGCCTAATTACAATACTTTAATCCGTTTATACCATGAACATATTATGTTTACGTGACAAAATATCCCATAGAACAAGCTGTAGCAATGGAATAGAAATGTAATTATGATAATGACTACTTTCTCAGTGACGAGTGTGTGCGTCATTGTTCAGTGGTAGAATGCTCACCTGCCCCGCGGGCGGCCCGGGATCGATTCCCGGCCGACGCATGTTTTTCACATTTTTGCCTCGGCTCAAACAGATAGTCTGATATAAATTACAATAAAAATTGCAGAGGCTACATGGAAATTTGAACAAATTTTGCACTACACTTATCTCGATATTATGCATTTATTTAGGAAGCCTTTGACCGTTATATTTGTGAAATATAGCATAAATATTTCATCAAATGGCAATATCAATGGGAAGTATTAATAGAGAGTTACTCTGTTGCTAATTGTTATTCGAAAAAATTCTCATTGATTTTGATGTGACCTGTACACGAATATATTAAAGCGTTCTATATTGTAAGAATAAATCGTCAAGTTCTTACAAGTTCTATTGTTCTGATAAAATGACTACAAATTATGGGGCATTAAATTTGATGAAACTCAGTGTTGATTTGTATTAAATTGTAGGAAAATTATAATACTTGATTCATGTTTTATGTAGTATGCATAATTATAATACTTTAATCCGCTTATACCATGAACATATTATGTTTACGTGATAAAATATCCCATAGAACAAGCTGTAGCCATGGAATAGAAATGTAATTATGATAATGACTACTTTCTCAGTCACGAGAGTGTGCATCGGTGGTTCAGTGGTAGAATGCTCACCTGCCACGCGGGTGTCCCGGGATCGATTCCCGGCCGACACATGTTTTTCACATTTTTGCCTCGGCTCAAACAGATAGTCTGATATAAATTACAATAAAAATTGCAGAGGCTACATAGAAATTTGAACAAATTTTGCACTACACTTATCTCGATATTATGTATTTATTTAGGAAGACTTTGACTGATATATTTGTGAAATGAGAGCATAAATATTTCATCAAATGGCAAAATCAATGGGAAGTATTAATAGAGAGTTACTCTGTCGCTAATTGTTATTCGAAAAAATTCTCAATGATATTGATGTGACCTGTACACGAATAAATTAAAGCGTTCTATATTGGAAGAATAAATCGTCAAGTTCTTACAAGTTCTATTGTATTGATAAAATGACTACAAATTATGGGGCATTAAATTTGATAAAACTCAATGTTGATTTGTATTAAATTGTAGGAAAATTACAATACTTGATTCATGTTTTATGTAGTATGCATAATTATAATACTTTAATCCGATTATAACATGAACATATTATGTTTACGTGACAAAATATCCCATAGAACAAGCTGTAGCCATGGAATAGAAATGTAAATATGATAATGACTACTTTCTCAGTCACGAGAGTGTGCGTCGGTGGTTCAGTGGTAGAATGCTCGCCTACCACGCGGGCGGCCAGGGTTCGATTCCCGGCTGACCCGTGTTTTTCACATTTTTGCCTCGGCTCAAACAGAAAGTCTGATATACATTACAATAAAAATTGTAGAGGCTACATAGAAATTCGAACAAATTTTGCACTACTCTTATCTCGATCTAATGTATTTATTTAGGAAGCCTTTGACCGATATATTTGTGAAATAAGAGTATAAATATTTCATCAAATGGCAATATCAATGGGAAGTATTAATGGAGAGTTACTCAGTTGCTAATTGTTATTCGAAAATATTCTCATTGATTTTGATGTGACCTGTACACGAATAAATTAAAGCGTTCTATATTGTAAGAAAATATCGTCAAGTTCTTACAAGTTCTATTGTACTGATAAAATGACTGCAAATTATGGGGCATTAAATTTGATGAAATTCAGTGTTGATTTGTTTTAAATTGTAGGAAAATTAAAATACTTGATTCATGCTTTATGTAGAATGCCTCATTACTAACACATTAATCCGCTTATACCACGAACATATTATGTTTACGTGACAAAATATCCCATAGAACAAGCTGCAGCAATGGAATAGAAATGTAATTATGATAATGACTACTTTCTCAGTCACGAGAGTGTGCGTCGGTGGTTCAGTGGTAGAATGCTCGCCTGCCACGCGGGCGGCCCGGGTTCGATTCCCGGCCGACGCATGTTTTTCACATTTTTGCCTCGGCTCAAACAGAAAGTCTGATATAAATTACAATAAAAATTGCAGAGGCTACATGGAAATTTGAACAAATTTTGCACTACTCTTATCTCGATATTATGTATTTATTTGGGAAGCCTTTGACCGATATATTTGTGAAATAAGAGCATAAATATTTCATCAAATGGCAATATCAATGGGAAGTATTAATGCAGAGTTACTCAGTTGCTAATTGTTATTCGAAAATATTCTCATTGATTTTGATGTGACCTGTACACGAATAAATTAAAGCGTTCTATATTGTAAGAAAATATCGTCAAGTTCTTACAAGTTCTATTGTACTGATAAAATGACTGCAAATTATGCGGCATTACATTTGATGAAATTCAGTGTTGATTTGTTTTAAATTGTAGGAAAATTAAAATACTTGATTCATGCTTTATGTAGAATGCCTCATTATAACACATTAATCCGCTTATACCACGAACATATTATGTTTACGTGACAAAATATCCCATAGAACAAGCTGCAGCAATGGAATAGAAATGTAATTATGATAATGACTACTTTCTCAGTCACGAGAGTGTGCGTCGGTGGTTCAGTGGTAGAATGCTCGCCTGCCACGCGGGCGGCCCGGGTTCGATTCCCGGCCGACGCATGTTTTTCACATTTTTGCCTCGGCTCAAACAGAAAGTCTGATATAAATTACAATAAAAATTGCAGAGGCTACATGGAAATTTGAACAAATTTTGCACTACCCTTATCTCGATATTATGTATTTATTTGGGAAGCCTTTGACCGATATATTTGTGAAATAAGAGCATAAATATTTCATCAAATGGCAATATCAATGGGAAGTATTAATGCAGAGTTACTCAGTTGCTAATTGTTATTCGAAAATATTCTCATTGATTTTGATGTGACCTGTACACGAATAAATTAAAGCGTTCTATAGTGTAAGAAAATATCGTCAAGTTCTTACAAGTTCTATTGTACTGATAAAATGACTGCAAATTATGCGGCATTACATTTGATGAAATTCAGTGTTGATTTGTATTAAATTGTAGGAAAATTAAAATACTTGATTCATGCTTTATGTAGAATGCCTCATTATAACACATTAATCCGCTTATACCACGAACATATTATGTTTACGTGACAAAATATCCCATAGAACAAGCTGCAGCAATGGAATAGAAATGTAATTATGATAATGACTACTTTCTCAGTCACGAGAGTGTGCGTCGGTGGTTCAGTGGTAGAATGCTCGCCTGCCACGCGGGCGGCCCGGGTTCGATTCCCGGCCGACGCATGTTTTTCACATTTTTGCCTCGGCTCAAACAGAAAGTCTGATATAAATTACAATAAAAATTGCAGAGGCTACATGGAAATTTGAACAAATTTTGCACTACTCTTATCTCGATATTATGTATTTATTTGGGAAGCCTTTGACCGATATATTTGTGAAATAAGAGCATAAATATTTCATCAAATGGCAATATCAATGGGAAGAATTAATGCAGAGTTACTCAGTTGCTAATTGTTATTCGAAAATATTCTCATTGATTTTGATGTGACCTGTACACGAATAAATTAAAGCGTTCTATAGTGTAAGAAAATATCGTCAAGTTCTTACAAGTTCTATTGTACTGATAAAATGACTGCAAATTATGCGGCATTACATTTGATGAAATTCAGTGTTGATTTGTTTTAAATTGTAGGAAAATTAAAATACTTGATTCATGCTTTATGTAGAATGCCTCATTATAACACATTAATCCGCTTATACCACGAACATATTATGTTTACGTGACAAAATATCCCATAGAACAAGCTGCAGCAATGGAATAGAAATGTAATTATGATAATGACTACTTTCTCAGTCACGAGAGTGTGCGTCGGTGGTTCAGTGGTAGAATGCTCGCCTGCCACGCGGGCGGCCCGGGTTCGATTCCCGGCCGACGCATGTTTTTCACATTTTTGCCTCGGCTCAAACAGAAAGTCTGATATAAATTACAATAAAAATTGCAGAGGCTACATGGAAATTTGAACAAATTTTGCACTACCCTTATCTCGATATTATGTATTTATTTGGGAAGCCTTTGACCGATATATTTGTGAAATAAGAGCATAAATATTTCATCAAATGGCAATATCAATGGGAAGAATTAATGCAGAGTTACTCAGTTGCTAATTGTTATTCGAAAATATTCTCATTGATTTTGATGTGACCTGTACACGAATAAATTAAAGCGTTCTATATTGTAAGAAAATATCGTCAAGTTCTTACAAGTTCTATTGTACTGATAAAATGACTGCAAATTATGCGGCATTACATTTGATGAAATTCAGTGTTGATTTGTTTTAAATTGTAGGAAAATTAAAATACTTGATTCATGCTTTATGTAGAATGCCTCATTATAACACATTAATCCGCTTATACCACGAACATATTATGTTTACGTGACAAAATATCCCATAGAACAAGCTGCAGCAATGGAATAGAAATGTAATTATGATAATGACTACTTTCTCAGTCACGAGAGTGTGCGTCGGTGGTTCAGTGGTAGAATGCTCGCCTGCCACGCGGGCGGCCCGGGTTCGATTCCCGGCCGACGCATGTTTTTCACATTTTTGCCTCGGCTCAAACAGAAAGTCTGATATAAATTACAATAAAAATTGCAGAGGCTACATGGAAATTTGAACAAATTTTGCACTACTCTTATCTCGATATTATGTATTTATTTGGGAAGCCTTTGACCGATATATTTGTGAAATAAGAGCATAAATATTTCATCAAATGGCAATATCAATGGGAAGTATTAATGCAGAGTTACTCAGTTGCTAATTGTTATTCGAAAATATTCTCATTGATTTTGATGTGACCTGTACACGAATAAATTAAAGCGTTCTATAGTGTAAGAAAATATCGTCAAGTTCTTACAAGTTCTATTGTACTGATAAAATGACTGCAAATTATGCGGCATTACATTTGATGAAATTCAGTGTTGATTTGTTTTAAATTGTAGGAAAATTAAAATACTTGATTCATGCTTTATGTAGAATGCCTCATTATAACACATTAATCCGCTTATACCACGAACATATTATGTTTACGTGACAAAATATCCCATAGAACAAGCTGCAGCAATGGAATAGAAATGTAATTATGATAATGACTACTTTCTCAGTCACGAGAGTGTGCGTCGGTGGTTCAGTGGTAGAATGCTCGCCTGCCACGCGGGCGGCCCGGGTTCGATTCCCGGCCGACGCATGTTTTTCACATTTTTGCCTCGGCTCAAACAGAAAGTCTGATATAAATTACAATAAAAATTGCAGAGGCTACATGGAAATTTGAACAAATTTTGCACTACCCTTATCTCGATATTATGTATTTATTTGGGAAGCCTTTGACCGATATATTTGTGAAATAAGAGCATAAATATTTCATCAAATGGCAATATCAATGGGAAGTATTAATGCAGAGTTACTCAGTTGCTAATTGTTATTCGAAAATATTCTCATTGATTTTGATGTGACCTGTACACGAATAAATTAAAGCGTTCTATATTGTAAGAAAATATCGTCAAGTTCTTACAAGTTCTATTGTACTGATAAAATGACTGCAAATTATGCGGCATTACATTTGATGAAATTCAGTGTTGATTTGTTTTAAATTGTAGGAAAATTAAAATACTTGATTCATGCTTTATGTAGAATGCCTCATTATAACACATTAATCCGCTTATACCACGAACATATTATGTTTACGTGACAAAATATCCCATAGAACAAGCTGCAGCAATGGAATAGAAATGTAATTATGATAATGACTACTTTCTCAGTCACGAGAGTGTGCGTCGGTGGTTCAGTGGTAGAATGCTCGCCTGCCACGCGGGCGGCCCGGGTTCGATTCCCGGCCGACGCATGTTTTTCACATTTTTGCCTCGGCTCAAACAGAAAGTCTGATATAAATTACAATAAAAATTGCAGAGGCTACATGGAAATTTGAACAAATTTTGCACTACTCTTATCTCGATATTATGTATTTATTTGGGAAGCCTTTGACCGATATATTTGTGAAATAAGAGCATAAATATTTCATCAAATGGCAATATCAATGGGAAGTATTAATGCAGAGTTACTCAGTTGCTAATTGTTATTCGAAAATATTCTCATTGATTTTGATGTGACCTGTACACGAATAAATTAAAGCGTTCTATATTGTAAGAAAATATCGTCAAGTTCTTACAAGTTCTATTGTACTGATAAAATGACTGCAAATTATGCGGCATTACATTTGATGAAATTCAGTGTTGATTTGTTTTAAATTGTAGGAAAATTAAAATACTTGATTCATGCTTTATGTAGAATGCCTCATTATAACACATTAATCCGCTTATACCACGAACATATTATGTTTACGTGACAAAATATCCCATAGAACAAGCTGCAGCAATGGAATAGAAATGTAATTATGATAATGACTACTTTCTCAGTCACGAGAGTGTGCGTCGGTGGTTCAGTGGTAGAATGCTCGCCTGCCACGCGGGCGGCCCGGGTTCGATTCCCGGCCGACGCATGTTTTTCACATTTTTGCCTCGGCTCAAACAGAAAGTCTGATATAAATTACAATAAAAATTGCAGAGGCTACATGGAAATTTGAACAAATTTTGCACTACCCTTATCTCGATATTATGTATTTATTTGGGAAGCCTTTGACCGATATATTTGTGAAATAAGAGCATAAATATTTCATCAAATGGCAATATCAATGGGAAGTATTAATGCAGAGTTACTCAGTTGCTAATTGTTATTCGAAAATATTCTCATTGATTTTGATGTGACCTGTACACGAATAAATTAAAGCGTTCTATATTGTAAGAAAATATCGTCAAGTTCTTACAAGTTCTATTGTACTGATAAAATGACTGCAAATTATGCGGCATTACATTTGATGAAATTCAGTGTTGATTTGTTTTAAATTGTAGGAAAATTAAAATACTTGATTCATGTTTTATGTAGAATGCCTCATTATAACACATTAATCCGCTTATACCACGAACATATTATGTTTACGTGACAAAATATCCCATAGAACAAGCTGCAGCAATGGAATAGAAATGTAATTATGATAATGACTACTTTCTCAGTCACGAGAGTGTGCGTCGGTGGTTCAGTGGTAGAATGCTCGCCTGCCACGCGGGCGGCCCGGGTTCGATTCCCGGCCGACGCATGTTTTTCACATTTTTGCCTCGGCTCAAACAGAAAGTCTGATATAAATTACAATAAAAATTGCAGAGGCTACATGGAAATTTGAACAAATTTTGCACTACCCTTATCTCGATATTATGTATTTATTTGGGAAGCCTTTGACCGATATATTTGTGAAATAAGAGCATAAATATTTCATCAAATGGCAATATCAATGGGAAGTATTAATGCAGAGTTACTCAGTTGCTAATTGTTATTCGAAAATATTCTCATTGATTTTGATGTGACCTGTACACGAATAAATTAAAGCGTTCTATATTGTAAGAAAATATCGTCAAGTTCTTACAAGTTCTATTGTACTGATAAAATGACTGCAAATTATGCGGCATTACATTTGATGAAATTCAGTGTTGATTTGTTTTAAATTGTAGGAAAATTAAAATACTTGATTCATGCTTTATGTAGAATGCCTCATTATAACACATTAATCCGCTTATACCACGAACATATTATGTTTACGTGACAAAATATCCCATAGAACAAGCTGCAGCAATGGAATAGAAATGTAATTATGATAATGACTACTTTCTCAGTCACGAGAGTGTGCGTCGGTGGTTCAGTGGTAGAATGCTCGCCTGCCACGCGGGCGGCCCGGGTTCGATTCCCGGCCGACGCATGTTTTTCACATTTTTGCCTCGGCTCAAACAGAAAGTCTGATATAAATTACAATAAAAATTGCAGAGGCTACATGGAAATTTGAACAAATTTTGCACTACCCTTATCTCGATATTATGTATTTATTTGGGAAGCCTTTGACCGATATATTTGTGAAATAAGAGCATAAATATTTCATCAAATGGCAATATCAATGGGAAGTATTAATGCAGAGTTACTCAGTTGCTAATTGTTATTCGAAAATATTCTCATTGATTTTGATGTGACCTGTACACGAATAAATTAAAGCGTTCTATATTGTAAGAAAATATCGTCAAGTTCTTACAAGTTCTATTGTACTGATAAAATGACTGCAAATTATGGGGCATTAAATTTGATGAAATTCAGTGTTGATTTGTATTAAATTGTAGGAAAATTAAAATACTTGATTCATGTTTTATGTAGAATGCCTAATTACAACACATTAATCCGCTTATACCACGAACATATTATGTTTACGTGACAAAATATCCCATAGAACAAGCTGCAGCAATGGAATAGAAATGTAATTATGATAATGACTACTTTCTCAGTCACGAGAGTGTGCGTCGGTGGTTCAGTGGTAGAATGCTCGCCTGCCACGCGGGCGGCCCGGGTTCGATTCCCGGCCGACGCATGTTTTTCACATTTTTGCCTCGGCTCAAACAGAAAGTCTGATATAAATTACAATAAAAATTGCAGAGGCTACATGGAAATTTGAACAAATTTTGCACTACCCTTATCTCGATATTATGTATTTATTTGGGAAGCCTTTGACCGATATATTTGTGAAATAAGAGCATAAATATTTCATCAAATGGCAATATCAATGGGAAGTATTAATGCAGAGTTACTCAGTTGCTAATTGTTATTCGAAAATATTCTCATTGATTTTGATGTGACCTGTACACGAATAAATTAAAGCGTTCTATATTGTAAGAAAATATCGTCAAGTTCTTACAAGTTCTATTGTACTGATAAAATGACTGCAAATTATGCGGCATTACATTTGATGAAATTCAGTGTTGATTTGTTTTAAATTGTAGGAAAATTAAAATACTTGATTCATGCTTTATGTAGAATGCCTCATTATAACACATTAATCCGCTTATACCACGAACATATTATGTTTACGTGACAAAATATCCCATAGAACAAGCTGCAGCAATGGAATAGAAATGTAATTATGATAATGACTACTTTCTCAGTCACGAGAGTGTGCGTCGGTGGTTCAGTGGTAGAATGCTCGCCTGCCACGCGGGCGGCCCGGGTTCGATTCCCGGCCGACGCATGTTTTTCACATTTTTGCCTCGGCTCAAACAGAAAGTCTGATATAAATTACAATAAAAATTGCAGAGGCTACATGGAAATTTGAACAAATTTTGCACTACTCTTATCTCGATATTATGTATTTATTTGGGAAGCCTTTGACCGATATATTTGTGAAATAAGAGCATAAATATTTCATCAAATGGCAATATCAATGGGAAGTATTAATGCAGAGTTACTCAGTTGCTAATTGTTATTCGAAAATATTCTCATTGATTTTGATGTGACCTGTACACGAATAAATTAAAGCGTTCTATATTGTAAGAAAATATCGTCAAGTTCTTACAAGTTCTATTGTACTGATAAAATGACTGCAAATTATGCGGCATTACATTTGATGAAATTCAGTGTTGATTTGTTTTAAATTGTAGGAAAATTAAAATACTTGATTCATGCTTTATGTAGAATGCCTCATTATAACACATTAATCCGCTTATACCACGAACATATTATGTTTACGTGACAAAATATCCCATAGAACAAGCTGCAGCAATGGAATAGAAATGTAATTATGATAATGACTACTTTCTCAGTCACGAGAGTGTGCGTCGGTGGTTCAGTGGTAGAATGCTCGCCTGCCACGCGGGCGGCCCGGGTTCGATTCCCGGCCGACGCATGTTTTTCACATTTTTGCCTCGGCTCAAACAGAAAGTCTGATATAAATTACAATAAAAATTGCAGAGGCTACATGGAAATTTGAACAAATTTTGCACTACCCTTATCTCGATATTATGTATTTATTTGGGAAGCCTTTGACCGATATATTTGTGAAATAAGAGCATAAATATTTCATCAAATGGCAATATCAATGGGAAGTATTAATGCAGAGTTACTCAGTTGCTAATTGTTATTCGAAAATATTCTCATTGATTTTGATGTGACCTGTACACGAATAAATTAAAGCGTTCTATATTGTAAGAAAATATCGTCAAGTTCTTACAAGTTCTATTGTACTGATAAAATGACTGCAAATTATGGGGCATTAAATTTGATGAAATTCAGTGTTGATTTGTATTAAATTGTAGGAAAATTAAAATACTTGATTCATGTTTTATGTAGAATGCCTAATTATAACACATTAATCCGCTTATACCACGAACATATTATGTTTACGTGACAAAATATCCCATAGAACAAGCTGCAGCAATGGAATAGAAATGTAATTATGATAATGACTACTTTCTCAGTCACGAGAGTGTGCGTCGGTGGTTCAGTGGTAGAATGCTCGCCTGCCACGCGGGCGGCCCGGGTTCGATTCCCGGCCGACGCATGTTTTTCACATTTTTGCCTCGGCTCAAACAGAAAGTCTGATATAAATTACAATAAAAATTGCAGAGGCTACATGGAAATTTGAACAAATTTTGCACTACCCTTATCTCGATATTATGTATTTATTTGGGAAGCCTTTGACCGATATATTTGTGAAATAAGAGCATAAATATTTCATCAAATGGCAATATCAATGGGAAGTATTAATGCAGAGTTACTCAGTTGCTAATTGTTATTCGAAAATATTCTCATTGATTTTGATGTGACCTGTACACGAATAAATTAAAGCGTTCTATATTGTAAGAAAATATCGTCAAGTTCTTACAAGTTCTATTGTACTGATAAAATGACTGCAAATTATGGGGCATTAAATTTGATGAAATTCAGTGTTGATTTGTATTAAATTGTAGGAAAATTAAAATACTTGATTCATGCTTTATGTAGAATGCCTCATTATAACACATTAATCCGCTTATACCACGAACATATTATGTTTACGTGACAAAATATCCCATAGAACAAGCTGCAGCAATGGAATAGAAATGTAATTATGATAATGACTACTTTCTCAGTCACGAGAGTGTGCGTCGGTGGTTCAGTGGTAGAATGCTCGCCTGCCACGCGGGCGGCCCGGGTTCGATTCCCGGCCGACGCATGTTTTTCACATTTTTGCCTCGGCTCAAACAGAAAGTCTGATATAAATTACAATAAAAATTGCAGAGGCTACATGGAAATTTGAACAAATTTTGCACTACCCTTATCTCGATATTATGTATTTATTTGGGAAGCCTTTGACCGATATATTTGTGAAATAAGAGCATAAATATTTCATCAAATGGCAATATCAATGGGAAGTATTAATGCAGAGTTACTCAGTTGCTAATTGTTATTCGAAAATATTCTCATTGATTTTGATGTGACCTGTACACGAATAAATTAAAGCGTTCTATATTGTAAGAAAATATCGTCAAGTTCTTACAAGTTCTATTGTACTGATAAAATGACTGCAAATTATGGGGCATTAAATTTGATGAAATTCAGTGTTGATTTGTATTAAATTGTAGGAAAATTAAAATACTTGATTCATGTTTTATGTAGAATGCCTAATTATAACACATTAATCCGCTTATACCACGAACATATTATGTTTACGTGACAAAATATCCCATAGAACAAGCTGCAGCAATGGAATAGAAATGTAATTATGATAATGACTACTTTCTCAGTCACGAGAGTGTGCGTCGGTGGTTCAGTGGTAGAATGCTCGCCTGCCACGCGGGCGGCCCGGGTTCGATTCCCGGCCGACGCATGTTTTTCACATTTTTGCCTCGGCTCAAACAGAAAGTCTGATATAAATTACAATAAAAATTGCAGAGGCTACATGGAAATTTGAACAAATTTTGCACTACCCTTATCTCGATATTATGTATTTATTTGGGAAGCCTTTGACCGATATATTTGTGAAATAAGAGCATAAATATTTCATCAAATGGCAATATCAATGGGAAGTATTAATGCAGAGTTACTCAGTTGCTAATTGTTATTCGAAAATATTCTCATTGATTTTGATGTGACCTGTACACGAATAAATTAAAGCGTTCTATATTGTAAGAAAATATCGTCAAGTTCTTACAAGTTCTATTGTACTGATAAAATGACTGCAAATTATGGGGCATTACATTTGATGAAATTCAGTGTTGATTTGTATTAAATTGTAGGAAAATTAAAATACTTGATTCATGTTTTATGTAGAATGCCTAATTATAACACATTAATCCGCTTATACCACGAACATATTATGTTTACGTGACAAAATATCCCATAGAACAAGCTGCAGCAATGGAATAGAAATGTAATTATGATAATGACTACTTTCTCAGTCACGAGAGTGTGCGTCGGTGGTTCAGTGGTAGAATGCTCGCCTGCCACGCGGGCGGCCCGGGTTCGATTCCCGGCCGACGCATGTTTTTCACATTTTTGCCTCGGCTCAAACAGAAAGTCTGATATAAATTACAATAAAAATTGCAGAGGCTACATGGAAATTTGAACAAATTTTGCACTACCCTTATCTCGATATTATGTATTTATTTGGGAAGCCTTTGACCGATATATTTGTGAAATAAGAGCATAAATATTTCATCAAATGGCAATATCAATGGGAAGTATTAATGCAGAGTTACTCAGTTGCTAATTGTTATTCGAAAATATTCTCATTGATTTTGATGTGACCTGTACACGAATAAATTAAAGCGTTCTATATTGTAAGAAAATATCGTCAAGTTCTTACAAGTTCTATTGTACTGATAAAATGACTGCAAATTATGGGGCATTAAATTTGATGAAATTCAGTGTTGATTTGTATTAAATTGTAGGAAAATTAAAATACTTGATTCATGTTTTATGTAGAATGCCTAATTATAACACATTAATCCGCTTATACCACGAACATATTATGTTTACGTGACAAAATATCCCATAGAACAAGCTGCAGCAATGGAATAGAAATGTAATTATGATAATGACTACTTTCTCAGTCACGAGAGTGTGCGTCGGTGGTTCAGTGGTAGAATGCTCGCCTGCCACGCGGGCGGCCCGGGTTCGATTCCCGGCCGACGCATGTTTTTCACATTTTTGCCTCGGCTCAAACAGAAAGTCTGATATAAATTACAATAAAAATTGCAGAGGCTACATGGAAATTTGAACAAATTTTGCACTACCCTTATCTCGATATTATGTATTTATTTGGGAAGCCTTTGACCGATATATTTGTGAAATAAGAGCATAAATATTTCATCAAATGGCAATATCAATGGGAAGTATTAATGCAGAGTTACTCAGTTGCTAATTGTTATTCGAAAATATTCTCATTGATTTTGATGTGACCTGTACACGAATAAATTAAAGCGTTCTATATTGTAAGAAAATATCGTCAAGTTCTTACAAGTTCTATTGTACTGATAAAATGACTGCAAATTATGGGGCATTAAATTTGATGAAATTCAGTGTTGATTTGTATTAAATTGTAGGAAAATTAAAATACTTGATTCATGTTTTATGTAGAATGCCTAATTATAACACATTAATCCGCTTATACCACGAACATATTATGTTTACGTGACAAAATATCCCATAGAACAAGCTGCAGCAATGGAATAGAAATGTAATTATGATAATGACTACTTTCTCAGTCACGAGAGTGTGCGTCGGTGGTTCAGTGGTAGAATGCTCGCCTGCCACGCGGGCGGCCCGGGTTCGATTCCCGGCCGACGCATGTTTTTCACATTTTTGCCTCGGCTCAAACAGATAGTCTGATATAAATTACAATAAAAATTGCAGAGGCTACATGGAAATTTGAACAAATTTTGCACTACCCTTATCTCGATATTATGTATTTATTTGGGAAGCCTTTGACCGATATATTTGTGAAATAAGAGCATAAATATTTCATCAAATGGCAATATCAATGGGAAGTATTAATGCAGAGTTACTCAGTTGCTAATTGTTATTCGAAAATATTCTCATTGATTTTGATGTGACCTGTACACGAATAAATTAAAGCGTTCTATATTGTAAGAAAATATCGTCAAGTTCTTACAAGTTCTATTGTACTGATAAAATGACTGCAAATTATGGGGCATTACATTTGATGAAATTCAGTGTTGATTTGTTTTAAATTGTAGGAAAATTAAAATACTTGATTCATGTTTTATGTAGAATGCCTCATTATAACACATTAATCCGCTTATACCACGAACATATTATGTTTACGTGACAAAATATCCCATAGAACAAGCTGCAGCAATGGAATAGAAATGTAATTATGATAATGACTACTTTCTCAGTCACGAGAGTGTGCGTCGGTGGTTCAGTGGTAGAATGCTCGCCTGCCACGCGGGCGGCCCGGGTTCGATTCCCGGCCGACGCATGTTTTTCACATTTTTGCCTCGGCTCAAACAGAAAGTCTGATATAAATTACAATAAAAATTGCAGAGGCTACATGGAAATTTGAACAAATTTTGCACTACCCTTATCTCGATATTATGTATTTATTTGGGAAGCCTTTGACCGATATATTTGTGAAATAAGAGCATAAATATTTCATCAAATGGCAATATCAATGGGAAGTATTAATGCAGAGTTACTCAGTTGCTAATTGTTATTCGAAAATATTCTCATTGATTTTGATGTGACCTGTACACGAATAAATTAAAGCGTTCTATATTGTAAGAAAATATCGTCAAGTTCTTACAAGTTCTATTGTACTGATAAAATGACTGCAAATTATGCGGCATTACATTTGATGAAATTCAGTGTTGATTTGTTTTAAATTGTAGGAAAATTAAAATACTTGATTCATGCTTTATGTAGAATGCCTCATTATAACACATTAATCCGCTTATACCACGAACATATTATGTTTACGTGACAAAATATCCCATAGAACAAGCTGCAGCAATGGAATAGAAATGTAATTATGATAATGACTACTTTCTCAGTCACGAGAGTGTGCGTCGGTGGTTCAGTGGTAGAATGCTCGCCTGCCACGCGGGCGGCCCGGGTTCGATTCCCGGCCGACGCATGTTTTTCACATTTTTGCCTCGGCTCAAACAGAAAGTCTGATATAAATTACAATAAAAATTGCAGAGGCTACATGGAAATTTGAACAAATTTTGCACTACCCTTATCTCGATATTATGTATTTATTTGGGAAGCCTTTGACCGATATATTTGTGAAATAAGAGCATAAATATTTCATCAAATGGCAATATCAATGGGAAGTATTAATGCAGAGTTACTCAGTTGCTAATTGTTATTCGAAAATATTCTCATTGATTTTGATGTGACCTGTACACGAATAAATTAAAGCGTTCTATATTGTAAGAAAAAATCGTCAATTTCTTACAAGTTCTATTGTACTGATAAAATGACTGCAAATTATGGGGCATTAAATTTGATGAAATTCAGTGTTGATTTGTATTAAATTGTAGGAAAATTAAAATACTTGATTCATGTTTTATGTAGAATGCCTAATTATAACACATTAATCCGCTTATACCACGAACATATTATGTTTACGTGACAAAATATCCCATAGAACAAGCTGCAGCAATGGAATAGAAATGTAATTATGATAATGACTACTTTCTCAGTCACGAGAGTGTGCGTCGGTGGTTCAGTGGTAGAATGCTCGCCTGCCACGCGGGCGGCCCGGGTTCGATTCCCGGCCGACGCATGTTTTTCACATTTTTGCCTCGGCTCAAACAGAAAGTCTGATATAAATTACAATAAAAATTGCAGAGGCTACATGGAAATTTGAACAAATTTTGCACTACCCTTATCTCGATATTATGTATTTATTTGGGAAGCCTTTGACCGATATATTTGTGAAATAAGAGCATAAATATTTCATCAAATGGCAATATCAATGGGAAGTATTAATGCAGAGTTACTCAGTTGCTAATTGTTATTCGAAAATATTCTCATTGATTTTGATGTGACCTGTACACGAATAAATTAAAGCGTTCTATATTGTAAGAAAAAATCGTCAAGTTCTTACAAGTTCTATTGTACTGATAAAATGACTGCAAATTATGGGGCATTAAATTTGATGAAATTCAGTGTTGATTTGTATTAAATTGTAGGAAAATTAAAATACTTGATTCATGTTTTATGTAAAATGCCTAATTATAACAAATTAATCCGCGTATACCATGAACATATTATGTTTACGTGACAAAATATCCCATAGAAGAAGCTGTAGTAATGGAATAGAAATGTAATTATGATAATGACTACTTTCTCAGTCACGAGAGTGTGCGTCGGTGGTTCAGTGGTAGAATGCTCGCCTGCCACGCGGGCGGCCCGGGTTCGATTCCCGGCCGACGCATGTTTTTCACATTTTTGCCTCGGCTCAAACAGAAAGTCTGATATAAATTACAATAAAAATTGCAGAGGCTACATAGAAATTTGAACAAATTTTGCACTACCCTTATCTCGATATTATGTATTTATTTAGGAAGCCTTTGACCGATATATTTGTGAAATAAGAGCATAAATATTTCATCAAATGGCAATATCAATGGGAAGTATTAATGGAGAGTTACTCTGTTGCTAATTGTTATTCGAAAAAATTCTCATTGATTTTGATGTGACCTGTACACGAATAAATTAAAGCGTTCTATATTGTAAGAATAAATCGTCAAGTTCTTACAAGTTCTATTGTACTGATAAAATGACTGCAAATTAGGGGCATCTCATTTGATGAAATTCAGTGTTGATTTGTATTAAATTGTAGGAAAATTAAAATACTTGATTCATGCTTTATGTAGAATGCCTAATTATAACACATTAATCCGCTTATACCACGAACATATTATGTTTACGTGACAAAATATCCCATAGAACAAGCTGCAGCAATGGAATAGAAATGTAATTATGATAATGACTACTTTCTCAGTCACGAGAGTGTGCGTCGGTGGTTCAGTGGTAGAATGCTCGCCTGCCACGCGGGCGGCCCGGGTTCGATTCCCGGCCGACGCATGTTTTTCACATTTTTGCCTCGGCTCAAACAGAAAGTCTGATATAAATTACAATAAAAATTGCAGAGGCTACATGGAAATTTGAACAAATTTTGCACTACCCTTATCTCGATATTATGTATTTATTTGGGAAGCCTTTGACCGATATATTTGTGAAATAAGAGCATAAATATTTCATCAAATGGCAATATCAATGGGAAGTATTAATGCAGAGTTACTCAGTTGCTAATTGTTATTCGAAAATATTCTCATTGATTTTGATGTGACCTGTACACGAATAAATTAAAGCGTTCTATATTGTAAGAAAAATCGTCAAGTTCTTACAAGTTCTATTGTACTGATAAAATGACTACAAATTATGGGGCATTAAATTTGATGAAATTCAGTGTTGATTTGTATTAAATTGTAGGAAAATTAAAATACTTGATTCATGTTTTATGTAGAATGCCTAATTATAACAAATTAATCCGCGTATACCATGAACATATTATGTTTACGTGACAAAATATCCCATAGAACAAGCTGCAGCAATGGAATAGAAATGTAATTATGATAATGACTACTTTCTCAGTCACGAGAGTGTGCGTCGGTGGTTCAGTGGTAGAATGCTCGCCTGCCACGCGGGCGGCCCGGGTTCGATTCCCGGCCGACGCATGTTTTTCACATTTTTGCCTCGGCTCAAACAGAAAGTCTGATATAAATTACAATAAAAATTGCAGAGGCTACATAGAAATTTGAACAAATTTTGCACTACGCTTATCTCGATATAATGTATTTATTTAGGAAGCCTTTGACCGATATATTTGTGAAATAAGAGCATAAATATTTCATCAAATGGCAATATCAATGGGAAGTATTAATGGAGAGTTACTCAGTTGCTAATTGTTATTCGAAAATATTCTCATTGATTTTGATGTGACCTGTACACGAATAAATTAAAGCGTTCTATATTGTAAGAAAAAATCGTCAAGTTCTTACAAGTTCTATTGTACTGATAAAATGACTACAAATTATGGGGCATTAAATTTGATGAAATTCAGTGTTGATTTGTATTAAATTGTAGGAAAATTAAAATACTTGATTCATGTTTTATGTAGAATGCCTAATTATAACACATTAATCCGCGTATACCATGAACATATTATGTTTACGTGACAAAATATCCCATAGAAGAAGCTGTAGCAATGGAATAGAAATGTAATTATGATAATGACTACTTTCTCAGTCACGAGAGTGTGCGTCGGTGGTTCAGTGGTAGAATGCTCGCCTGCCACGCGGGCGGCCCGGGTTCGATTCCCGGCCGACGCATGTTTTTCACATTTTTGCCTCGGCTCAAACAGAAAGTCTGATATAAATTACAATAAAAATTGTAGAGGCTACATAGAAATTTGAACAAATTTTGCACTACTCTTATCTCGATATAATGTATTTATTTAGGAAGCCTTTGACCGATATATTTGTGAAATAAGAGCATAAATATTTCATCAAATGGCAATATCAATGGGAAGTATTAATGGAGAGTTACTCAGTTGCTAATTGTTATTCGAAAATATTCTCATTGATTTTGATGTGACCTGTACACGAATAAATTAAAGCGTTCTATATTGTAAGAAAAAATCGTCAAGTTCTTACAAGTTCTATTGTACTGATAAAATGACTACAAATTATGGGGCATTAAATTTGATGAAATTCAGTATTGATTTGTATTTAATTGTAGGAAAATTAAAATACTTGATGCATGTTGTATGTAGAGTGCCTAATTATAACAAATTAATCCGCGTATACCATGAACATATTATGTTTACGTGACAAAATATCCCATAGAAGAAGCTGTAGCAATGGAATAGAAATGTAATTATGATAATGACTACTTTCTCAGTCACATGAGTGTGCGTCGGTGGTTCAGTGGTAGAATGCTCGCCTGCCACGCGGGCGGCTGGTTCGATTCCCGGCCGACGCATGTTTTTCACATTTTTGCCTCGGCTCAAACAGAAAGTCTGATATAAATTACAATAAAAATTGCAGAGGCTACATGGAAATTTGAACAAATTTTGCACTACCCTTATCTCGATATTATGTATTTATTTGGGAAGCCTTTGACCGATATATTTGTGAAATAAGAGCATAAATATTTCATCAAATGGCAATATCAATGGGAAGTAATTAATGGAGAGTTACTCAGTTGCCAATTGTTATTCGAAAATATTCTCATTGATTTTGATGTGACCTGTACACGAATAAATTAAAGCGTTCTATATTGTAAGAAAAAATCGTCAAGTTCTTACAAGTTCTATTGTACTGATAAAATGACTACAAATTATGGGGCATTACCTTTGATGAAATTCAGTGTTGATTTGTATTAAATTGTAGGAAAATTAAAATACTTGATTCATGATTTATGTAGAATGCCTAATTATAACAAATTAATCCGCGTATACCATGAACATATTATGTTTACGTGACAAAATATCCCATAGAAGAAGCTGTAGCAATGGAATAGTAATGAAATTATCCTAATGACTACTTTCTCTGTCACGAGAAGTGCGTCGGTGATTCAGTGGCAGAATGCTCGCCTGCCACGCGGGAGGCCCGGGTTCCATTCCCGGCCGACGCATGTTTAGTCACATTTTTGACTCGACTCAAACAGAATAGTCTGATATAAATAACAATAAAAATTGTAGAGGCTACATAGAAATTTGAACAAATTTTGCACTACGCTAATCTCGATATAATGTATTTATTTAGGAAGCAGTTGACCGATATATTCGTGAAATAAGAGCATAAATATTTCATCAAATGGCAATATGAATGGGAAGTATTATGGAGAGTTACTCAGTTGCCAATTGTTATTCGAAAATATTCTCATTGATTTTGATATGACCTGTACACGAATAAATTAAAGCGTTCTATATTTTAAGAAAAAATCGTCAAGTTCTTACAAGTTCTATTGTACTGATAAAATGACTACAAATTATGGGGCATTAAATTTGATGAAATTCAGTGTTGATTTGTATTAAATTGTAGGAAAATTAAAATACTTGATGCATGTTGTATGTAGAGTGCCTAATTATAACAAATTAATCCGCGTATACCATGAACATATTATGTTTACGTGACAAAATATCCCATAGAAGAGGCTGTAGCAATGGAATAGAAATGTAATTATCCTAATGACTACTTTCTCAGTCCGAGAGTGTGCATCGGTGGTTCAGTGGTAGAATGCTCGCCTGCCACGCGGGCGGCCGGGTTCGATTCCCGGCCGACGCATGTTTTTCACATTTTTGCCTCGGCTCAAACAGAAAGTCTGATATAAATTACAATAAAAATTGTAGAGGCTACATAGAAATTTGATCAAATTTTGCACTACGCTTATCTCGATATTATGTATTTATTTAGGAAGCCTTTGACCGATATATTTGTGAAATAAGAGCATAAATATTTCATCAAATGGCAATATCAATGGGAAGTAATTATGGAGAGTAACTCAGTTGCTAATTGTTATTCGAAAATATTCTCATTGATTTTGATGTGACCTGTACACGAATAAATTAAAGCGTTCTATATTGTAAGAAAATATCGTCAAGTTCTTACAAGTTCTATTGTACTGATAAAATGACTGCAAATTATGGGGCATTAAATTTGATGAAATTCAGTATTGATTTGTATTAAATTGTAGGAAAATTAAAATACTTGATTCATGTTTTATGTAGAGTGCATAATTATAACACATTAATCCGCGTATACCATGAACATATTATATTTACTTGACAACATATCCCATAGAAGCTGTAGCAATGGAATAGAAATGTAATTATGATAATGACTACTTTCTCAGTCACGAGAGTGTGCGTCGCTGGTTCAGATGTAGAATGCTTGCCTGCCTCGCGGGCGGCCCTGGTTCGATTCCCGCCCGACGCATGTTTTTCACATTTTTGACTCTGCTCAAACAGATAGTCTGATATAAATTACAATAAAAATTGTAGAGGCTACATAGAAATTTGAACAAATTTTGCACTACGCTAATCTCGATATAATGTATTTATTTAGGAAGGAGTTGACCGATATATTCGTGAAATAAGAGCATAAATATTTCATAAAATGGCAATATGAATGGGAAGTATTAATGGAGAGTTACTCAGATGCCAATTGTTTTTCGAAAATATTCTCATTGATTTTGATGTGACCTGTACACGAATAAATTAAAGCGTTCTTTATTGTCAGAAAAAATCGTCAAGTTCTTACAAGTTCTATTGTACTGATAAAATGACTACAAATTATGGGGCATTACATTTGATGAAATTCAGTGTTGATTTGTATTAAATTGTAGGAAAATTAAAATACTTGATTCATGATTTATGTAGAATGCCTAATTATAACACATGAATCCGCGTATACCATGAACATATTATGTTTACATGACAAAATATCCCATAGAAGAGGCTGTAGCAATGGAATAGAAATGTAATTATCCTAATAACTACTTTCTCAGTCCGAGAGCGCATTGGTGGTTCAGTGGTAGAATTCTCGCCTGCCACGCGGGAGACCCGGGTCCGATTCCCGGCCAATGCAGGAAGAGTCACATTTTTGACTCGGCTCAAACAAATAGTCTGATGTAAATAACAATAAAAATTGTAGAGGCTACATAGAAATTTGAACAAATTTTGCACTACGCTTATCTCGATATAATGTATTTATTTAGGAAGCCTTTGACCGATATATTCGTGAAATAAGAGCATAAATATTTCATCAAATGGCAATATCAATGGGAAGTATTATGGAGAGTTACTCAGTTGCCAATTGTTATTCGAAAATATTCTCATTGATTTTGATGTGACCTGTACACGAATAAATTAAAGCGTTCTATATTGTAAGAAAAAATCGTCAAGTTCTTACAAGTTCTATTGTACTGATAAAATGACTACAAATTATGGGGCATTAAATTTGATGAAATTCAGTATTGATTTGTATTTAATTGTAGGAAAATTAAAATACTTGATGCATGTTGTATGTAGAGTGCCTAATTATAACAAATTTATCCGCGTATACCATGAACATATTATGTTTACGTGACAAAATATCCCATAGAAGAGGCTGTAGCAATGGAATAGAAATGTAATTATCCTAATAACTACTTTCTCAGTCCGAGAGTGTGCATCGGTGGTTCAGTGGTAGAATGCTCGCCTGCCACGCGGGCGGCTTGTTCGATTCCCGGCCGACGCATGTTTTTCACATTTTTGACTCGGCTCAAACAGAAAGTCTGATATAAATTACAATAAAAATTGTAGAGGCTACATAGAATTTTGATCAAATTTTGCACTACGCTTATCTCGATATAATGTATTTATTTAGGAAGCCTTTGAACGATATATTTGTGAAATAAGAGCATAAATATTTCATCAAATGGCAATATCAATGGGAAGTAATTATGGAGAGTAAGTCAGTTGCCAATTGTTATTCGAAAATATTCTCATTGATTTTGATGTGACCTGTACACGAATAAATTAAAGCGTTCTATATTGTAAGAAAATATCGTCAAGTTCTTACAAGTTCTATTGTACTGATAAAATGACTGCAAATTATGCGGCATTAAATTTGATGAAATTCAGTGTTGATTTGTATTAAATTGTAGGAAAATTAAAATACTTGATTCATGTTTTATGTAGAATGCCTAATTACAACACATTAATCCGCTTATACCACGAACATATTATGTTTACGTGACAAAATATCCCATAGAACAAGCTGCAGCAATGGAATAGAAATGTAATTATGATAATGACTACTTTCTCAGTCACGAGAGTGTGCGTCGCTGGTTCAGATGTAGAATGCTCGCCTGCCTCGCGGGCGGCCCTGGTTCGATTCCCGCCCGACGCATGTTTTTCACATTTTTGACTCTGCTCAAACAGATAGTCTGATATAAATTACAATAAAAATTGTAGAGGCTACATAGAAATTTGAACAAATTTTGCACTACGCTAATCTCGATATAATGTATTTAATTTAGGAAGGAGTTGACCGATATATTCGTGAAATAAGAGCATAAATATTTCATAAAATGGCAATATGAATGGGAAGTATTAATGGAGAGTTACTCAGATGCTAATTGTAATTCGAAAATATTCTCCTTGATTTTGATGTGATCTGTACACGAATAAATAATGTGTTCTATTTTGTAAGAAAATATCGTCAAGTTCTTACAAGTGCTTATGTAATAATAAAATTTTACAAATTATGGAGCATTTCATTTGATGAAATTTAGTGCTGATTTGTATTAAATTGTAGGAACATTAAAATACTTGATTCATTTTTTATGTAGAATACCAAATTATAACACATTAATCCGCGTATACCATGAACATATTATGTGTACGTGACCAAATATCCTATAGAATAAGCTGTAGCAATGGAATAGAAATGTAATTATCCCAATCATTAATTTCACAGTCACGAGTGTGTGTAGGTGGTTCAGTGGTAGAATGCTCGCCTGCCACGCGGGCGCACTGTGTGCGATTCCCGGCCGACGCATGTTTTCACATTTTGACTTGGCTCAAACATACAGTTTGATATAAATTAAAATAAAAATTGTGATGATTATCAAGGAAGGTCGAAACGCGTCAGTGCGTTGCGGCTGGCGGTAATTTTGTTATGTTTTTCGACGACTTCTTAAATACAATGGTATTGATGTTTACTTCAACTCGCAAACATGATTTAAATAATTGTTACCACCACTCAAACAATCAATTATTGTTTAATTGTATTGTCTATATATATATATATATATATATATATATATATATATATATATATATATATGATGTGTGTCGTTTGTGTGTGTGTGGCAGAATGCTTCAAACAGCTAATGTTCGTGACTGCATAGAAATTGTGCAGCCAGAGTTTTCCAGTCACGTACAATGTATGCAAGACTAGTACAGGTGAGAGCCGCATATCTAATTTTGCTTTGCTCCTATAAGTAATGCGGTTCGATCCCCACTAGTCAGTTTGCTATCGTACTCTGATGAAATATTACAAAGTCATTTTGGCTGGCATAGTCCCGAACACCATTGTAGCCTTGAAACCGGAAACCGTGCTCTAGTTTTGTAAGGCAATGTACAGATCATGAAAGTGGCAAGTAGTTTAGCAATTTTTAACGGATTTTCCCATCAAGTTTGTAGTTATTTTAGATCAAATTTAAACAATTTAATAAATAACATAAATGTTTTATCTCCCAAAATATATTTCTTCCTTCAAAACTAACAAAATAAAGACTTAAAATATATCACACACCTAATAAATAAACAGGACAAAAGCCAAAACGATGAACGTACAAAATATGTATTTTAGTAGATGTCTAAATATTGTTTGATGCAAAATTTCTGTAGGATCCAAAATTTATCATAAATATCATAAAAAAGACGACTGCATAAGCATTCACATATATTAAATTAAACGTTGCTTTATTTTTGTGAGGCAATGTACGAATCATGAAAAGTGGCTTAGTAGTTTAGCAGTACATAACGGATTTTCCCATCAAGTTTGTAGTTATTTTAGATCAAATTTAAGCAATTTAATAAATAACATAAATGTTTTATCTCCCAAAATATATTTCTTCCTTCAAAACTAACAAAATAAAGACTTAAAATATATCACACACCTAATAAATAAACAGGACAAAAGCCAAAACGATGAACGTACAAAATACGTATTTTAGTAGATGTTTAAATATTGTTTGATGCGAAATTTCCGTATGATCCAAAATTGATAATAGATATAATAAAAAAGACAAATGCCTAAGTATTTACATAATTAAATTAAAAATTTATCTTGTGGAAAGACTATTTTATTTAGTGAAATAGAATTTATTTTTAATAACACTAGAAAATTTTTATATACAGTTCAATAAACCAGATTTGCACAAATAAATTCAAAAAACCATTAAAACATGTTTTTTGAATCAACATCACATCATTTATAAAGCTAAAACTTAGCAAAGAGCATTATCGATTTCTTAATAATAAATCTTTGTCTGCTCTAAGATTATAATAAGTCTCAATACGCGCCTGAAGTTCAACCTCTGAATTGGATTCTGAAGCTTGATCAAGCTGTTGATTAAAATTTGCTTTTTCTGCTAATAAATTATTAATATTGTCGAAAAGTTGATGAGACTGTCTATCAATATCGTAATTTATCTGGAAATAGGCCTCCAGTGTTCCTAGATATTCTTGATGTAATAATTCAGACTCTGAATCAAAAGGCACCGGTGATGGAGAACGGAACTCTGGCTTCAAATTCGTGTAATATAGTTCGCGCATTTCATTTTGTAGCAAACGATCTGCATCAGTCAACCATTCATCTGCCTCTAACATGACATATGAGCCACTGCTACTGCTATCAGGGCGCAATTCCGCAGCCTGCTGTATTGAAGGGCTTCTGGATGTATCCTGTTCGTCTGAACAACTATTCTTGACCATATCATCGATATTTTCTGTGATTGTATTTTTATTATTTATATTTTCATGCTCAGTAAGCCTAGCCAATCTCTGCGCTTCATGTAAAGTTGATTGTAGAATCTCTTGGTATGTTCTGGCAAGTTTAGGGAAATTTATAATTGGATGATGAGCTGGTCCAGGTGGCGCCAGCAATACAGTTAAACGTTCCAGAAATGTGTGAATTGTTGACACGTTTGGTCGATTCGAAGGAATACCTGACCATGAACGCTCAATTAGTTGTTGCAACAACTTTGGACAACCAGAAATTTGATAAGGACGCATTCCATGAAGCACAGCGTTTTTTATGACAAAGGAAGAATTATAACACGCAAAGGGCTTTTGACGAGTCAAAATTTCCCAATAGGTTATTGACATACTGTAAACGTCACATGAATAATCATATTTATTTTGTTTTTGATAAAATAATTCAGGCGCCATATACAGTACAGTGCCTGTCTCCAAAGACATTGCATTATCTAATTGCTTCGCTGTGCCAAAATCGCATAACTTTAGTAAACGTGCTGAGTCAAACAAAAGCAAATTATGTGGTTTAATGTCACGATGTATAATAAGTGGCTTACAATCTGTATGCAAATATTTGACAGCTGAAGCTAGCTGTGTCATCCAAGAAAGTGCATGTTTAAGATCATACTGTAAGTCGAGTTCCTTCATTTTAGAGTTGTGTAACAAATAACTGAGCGCAAATGAATCAGCAAACTCGAGAAAAATGAAATCCAATTTTAAGTTCAGGTGATTTGGCCCAGCAGCCAATGCACTGACGATATGATCATGTTTAAATCCAATTAAATAATTCAACTCGCGAAATTTCAGAGAATAGTCTCTGCTGTCATTAAAACGCTTGACGGCAACATCCTTTCCACGCCAAAATAAGCGAGAAACAGTGCCTTGGGATCCACTAAAGAATAAATTGTCGTCTTTCAGCAATCCGCTAAATTCTTCCTCGGTGACGTTTGGCAGTGTACTTCTTTCATTTATATCCATTTAGGTAGACTAAATCATGTACCTGCATATGTAAATAATAAAAAGAAACATGCTTGTCAAAATGTCGTTAAAACTTACTGAATGCTATAAAACCATAATATAGAAAAAAAATTTGCCAATGAAACAGTGAGGGTATGTGAAATAGAAATGAAAAAGATATTAACACGAATGCACCGGTAGCAAATAAGGTGTAAATATTCATTTACAGCTAAAATCAATATACAAATTTAGCATTTCGATGCATTGGTGTAGGCGTTTCGACGAAAATATTGTCTTATTCCATTTATGGCAAAGGTGAACGGTGTTAAATCGTGAATTCGGTTTACTACGCAGATAACGTCACAATTAAATAGTTAGTTGTTGAATGAGTGCGTCTTTAGGCACGGCAGCAGTGTTGGAGTTTGAAGAAATAGTACCATTAAGTTCGCAAAGTCCTGTGAAACATTTTTTAACGGATCGTGAGATTTCATAGCTGCACTAAGGTGTGCATTCATTACGTTCTGAATCAAAATTCTCCCAAAATGTATCTATTACCAATTTTATTCTTAAGGTCATGACGTATATCGTCATACTGCCATTCATCAGCGAAATCGTTTAAAATCGGTTCCTTACGGCACCACATGGATATTCTGCTGTCGATATTTCCCGATAAATTAGCCCTAAAGCAGCTGCCTTTCACAAGTGGCGCACCCCAATAATGAAAACCAGTCTTTTATTGCTAAGCCTCAAGTCCTAGTTCTTTCGGTGTATAAACGCTAAGAAATGGGAAATGACTGACTAGTGCTTTTATTGCCTGGAAGAATTTGTAAACCTATATATACGGTCAGTTTGATTTTAGTTAATGTCAATAGAATAAAAATTACGAGGCGAAACATTCTAGCTGAACACTCTTTAATGATGAATCAGCGCTGAATCGAGTTACAAACGAGGGAAGCGTTGATCTGGGTACCATCTGAAAAAGCTTTTGGGCAGTTCCAAATTTCAAAACTACAGGCGCAAATATGGTGAACGGCTGGAACCACAGACAAGGCTGGCAATCAATCTCGTGGCACTTTAATGAAAAAAATTAACAGTGTAAAATGTATTGACATATATTCAGTAAATCAAACGGACAGAGTTAATGAACAAAATTAACCTAAGAGAGCACAGGCAATCAAATATTAATGTACAAGTTATCAGTCCTGCACGATGGAAGCTAAAGCACTAAAAGTACCGGCATAAGTCATAATATAGAAAGAGTACATAATAGGTTGTGCAATAATGATCAAACCGAATATCCCTTGCGTAACGTAACAGATATGAGCAGTACACTATTTTGCATTCAGAAAATAACGGACCACAATTAAACGCTACCAGCTCGGTTACATTAAAAAGTCATCGTGTGAGAATTAATTAATTAAATTAAATTAATAAATTAACAATTCATCAGGACGATTGAATTATCTATGACTGGCTTAGCAAATATTCCGTGAATAGAAATATTTTAACATCTCTCGAACACATGTTTTAAATTAAAGTTACACAAGCTAGTTGGTAATTCGAGCTGTTTCCGTTTTTGTATATACGTTCTGCCGTTCAATGCTTTGCCATAGAGAACTAGAGTGATTCTCTGATTCATAACTTTTCCATGTGTTTATATTTATACATACTTTAAAAAAAATTTTATCTGATGAATTTCATTATTATTTGATTCGCTGATCGGAAAGCCAAGGAAGACAGGTACTTATAAGTCAAGTTTAAGTTAACCGAACCTGAGCATTTTCCAATATTTTTTCCAAATATGACGACATTCGTTTAAAGTCTTTAAATGTATCGGCATAAATACCTATCTCGTAGGTGAGAGCATAGAGAGCGAGACCTACCCATGCAAGAAGCTAGTATGAGTGTTCAACTGAACATTTTTGGATATCAACCTTAAAGGACTAATCAAAACACACTACTCGAAGAGTGTTTTTATACACGGCCGGATACGAAATTGAAACTATAGAGGCGCTCCTTAGATAACAGGACTCCGGTTTCTACTTAAATAGGCGACTATGTCAATGATACGTTGCATGTGTTATACCATATTTCACTACCAGGTCACGATGGGGTATTCGTCAATAACGAACCTGATGAGCTCGATCAAAATCTGCAATCCACAATTACTAAGTTTACTCTCCATAAAATGCGAGTTCAAATAAAACCTCCGATGAATGTAAGGCACTCAAGTGAGAGCTTCTGTGGCCAATGTGAATGATGGTTATGGTACAATAAATACTGAGAGCTTGGGACATGCCTAGTTGAGGGCACTCTTACCAAGTTTAGAAAGAAACAATCGAAATTGCGGCGGACAGCCGTAGAAAAAACGTTCATGGATAGAAGAACTCCAGATTATATTAGCCGAAGCGGAATGCTATCATTGAGGCTCCTCACTGTTTCAGGAAATGGTACATTGAAGCATTAAAGGAACATGAAAACGGTGAGATCCTTCATGTAGAAATCGTCCAGATGAACACAGAACAATTCGTCGTTCAGGACGAGGTCACACGCTCAATTTTCTAATTGATATAGGTACAAATATTACCATAACGTGGTCGGACATGGTGGATATATATATTCCTACGTTAGATTATTAGCTATGGTCCGCGTATAGTAATCCTAAATGGGTCAATGGGATAAAGGAATCTGCCTTCAAATGTAATTATTTATCGCTAATTGAAACCCTATGAAATATTCGTTATTTAAATTCATGTTATCAATCTTTGTTGGATGATTGTGTACGGTTTCACTTATTGGTTTTTTCGTTCGGTCGCGAGGTTCATTTTTACAGAGAGCGAGGGTAGCTCTCTAGCTCATAAGTTTTCAATGTTAAAATATTTATAAGATTTTAAAATATAATTTGTTTTCTGAATTTCATTACTCATTTCACTCGTGGATCGTAGTCAAGAAAGACAGGTACTTCATCCGGTTTCCGCATTTTAGCTTAACCGTGATGTTGCTATTGACGGTGAGACTAAGGAAGGTAAGAATAATATCCTGACTAAAAGCAATAGAAGACTCAAAATGAAAATCGCATGTCGGTAATATTTAACCTAGAATAGGCGGAGGTTCGTCTAGTCATTAAAACAGCACCGTTAGGCGTCTGAAATGAACTCGACTTCGCTTCCAGTATAACTCTTTATTTTATTATATATCATCTTGAGCTCCGGGAGCATGTTATACTAGCTCAACAATAGGATTTAAGTTGAAAGTGTTTATGGTTTGTCTGAACGAGTTTTATGTTATTGCACATTTTTTTGTGAAGAAGAATGCATTAAAAATAAATGTATAAGTTTGAGCTACAAAAAAACGATTTTTATGCCGACAATAATTTTGACTTTACACGTAGACTAGCGGAACAACTATCGAGGCATTGATAGGATGGATCGAAGCTTTATTTTTCGCATTTTGAATGTTTGACTTGGGAGATAGACATTATTCAATTACAAGCATATTACAATTATACAAATTTGGCTAGATTCAGATAGTTGCGAATCTGAATGACTCATCTTAAACCCTATTGACTAGTTTCAAATTTAGGTTACACAATTATGCTATAACGGTTGAAGCAGCAATATTTCCTTGCTCGACGTCGGTGAGCTCAAAATTGTTGGGCATATGTCCAGGTACTATATCAATTATCTGCGAGTGAATAGTAGTTTTTCATTGATTAGTAGAACTTGAATTTCACTTGCTACAATTATAGGTTTCGGTTTATTACCTCAGAAGAGAGCAAATTGTGATGAACATGTTTCTACGTGTTATTTAACAGAAATAAGTAGGTTTCGCTATAATACCTTGTGAATTCAAACGGGTTTTATTTCTCGCGTTTGTGTGATATTGTCGAACTAGGTCAATAAGGCTGCTTATATGATATTTTTTAGGTATCCGGATACTGTTTACGTGTATCGCTTAATAATTGATTCCATGTGACAAGTTTTGAGAAAAGCATATTTTTAATAATTTGTGAAATTAAGTGAGGTAAATATTAATTTACCCATTCTAGTTTCTCCGGAGATAAAACTTAAATGAATCTAAAATGTACTGAGATCCAGCAGTATAATATATTTGTGCAATTAAATTAAAGATGTCGCTGTTTTTCTAAGTCACAGCGAATAAAGTTTTCCCTGAATGAGACTTCATGAAGAAGACACATTAGAAAATATACGCCTGATTAAGTAGGCTTGGAGTCCTTTTGGTTTATCTTGAACTCCAAAATTGGAAAGCAAAGGAAGAGATAGTATCCCGCCCAATGTGACAACGGCTTGTCTGGGCGAATTGTATTAAAATTGAAACCTAGTGTGTTTTTGCAAAGGTTTCAGCTAGCAAGTTCGTTAACGATTTCTTATATTGACAATGTTGAAAATTAGTTACAGATATCTAGAAATATTACAATGACATCAATATTTAATGATGTATTACTGTGCATTACGTCTAGCAATCTGGTTATATGATATGCGTAATGAATTTAGGGTAAATCCATATTGATGAGGTCTTCAGATTGAAACAGCGGTCTAACGTGTTCACCGAAGGCATTGCTCGTAAATTTTATGATAATCAGAAGGTTATTTATTAGACTAAAATTGGTAAACTCATTTTGGTGTTTTGGATTTTTATAATAATTTTAAATGTAATTGCTTCATTTAACTCGAGATAGTTTAATAAGTTTAAATTTTGTAACTATAGGATAATCACTGTTGTGAGTTTACTGAGTGGAGAAGCATATCGAAAGCTATAATGGATGGGACCATTTGTTGTTCATAATTGATGGATAGAAATGCTTTCTTTATCATATCTCCTGATATATTTTCGAACTTCAACACGTTTGCGTGGTTGCATTGTGGTAACATTGGTGGAAGGGATTTATTGTTTGACCATTGATCTTAAAGATACAATCTTTTTAAATTGCCCACTATTATTTAAGTATGGAATCTGTTTGTTTTAGTTTGCGTATTAGGATGGTTGGAAAATGCACCCATTTTAAGAATTTCTTATTTTTTCTTTGTAATAAAGATAATACATGATTAATGATGCGAGACTTAAGTGACGTCGTTGATTCTTTCTAAGTTTATGCTATGTATCGGAAATAATTTGATAATGATATATTCTATTTAGTAAATAACATGTTGCTCGTTTTTGTAAAGAGTAGCCAATCTTTAATGACATGTTGTGTGACGGAACCTCAAATTGCTCATGCATTGAATGTTGGTGTGACAACAATTTATATGTCCTCGTATTGTGGCATGCACCTATAAAGTGTGATATCAGTTTCAGTGTCTTCAGTGAACGCGAGGTCAAGATAACTTTTCCATTTCGTTAGTTAAAATACGCATTTTATTAGTTCAGATGGACTTAAAGTATAGAAAATAATGTTAGTAGAGAATATACGATTGGGTAGGTAAACGGTGAAGCTACTATCTCCACTAATTATATATTTTCAAATGTTACAGTTTATTAAATCAACAAAATTTAACGAAACTGTCTTATCAGTTCACGAGTCTGTTCATGGCGTACACTACGCTCACCCCATAAGTAAACCAGGCTCATTAAGAAAGCATTTTCATAAAAATAAACTCCAGAGTGTCGTTTGAAGTGTGTTTAGAGCCAAACCTTTTCATGTAGATAAGTGGTGGCGTCACCTTCTTGACTTTAGCTTCAATCTGTTCGAATTAATATGCAATATGACATTCGTGTTTCACATTCACACGTGTCCTCACTTAACCACGTTAATAAGAAAGCGATTGTATGAGGAATACATTTATGTGACGGCATGGAGGGACCTCAATTTGTGCCTTAGAGAGCTTGCATATTAGATACAGTAAAGGCAGTTTCACTGAATATAGGATAGGAACTAATATGAAAGGAACGTGCTCATGCTGATCACACGGGTCATTTAATTTTGTAGTGAATGGCGAGATCTTAATGTTCAAAAATTTGCATTCTGCAGGATGAACGATTGGTAAATTGGATTGGCTCAATTAAAATAGTCGTGTTTTAACAGTGAGATCATAGAAACTATGCTCTCTTTCTATCTGTTTTAATGTATTTTCAGTTAGAACATTCTGTTTGGTAGGCGTTGGTTATATTTTAATGAGCTTTGTGTATAAATGATAATGTTTTCTGTCTATCAATTTTATTGGCCTCACTACTTTGTGGTATCATTATTTAGTCTGAGGTATTTATGGATGCGGGTGTACGTGCGGCTTTTACAAAGGTGGGTTCCCGTTTGATGAGACTGATATTTAAAAAATTTTGTATTTCATGTTCGTATTTTGCTGTTCAGAATATCATGCAAGGTTTGGATTGCCAGAAGTGCTTTACTTGGTTCCCCATTTGTATAAATAGGGTCTGTTGATAATGGAGAAGTTAAATTGTATGTGCTTGCTATTCAAGAATGGGTTGACCCCGCTTAAGATGGTTTTGGCATGTTGTACAATAACTTTTTTTCAAATTGAAATTTATTAAGTAAGGATGCATGGTTCTGAGCAGTCTGCTCGGGTTTCGTGTTGAAATTTACTATTAGAGGCATAATTTTTCTGTAATCTGAACATGTGCCTAAACTGACCGTTCAACTGTGGAGTATTGACTAGCAGTTATTGATGGAGGTTAATGAAGAGATTCTTCTTATAAATGATAATTTCTCTTGCGCAGTTCTGTCCTTCTTGTTGTGGATTTGACCGCATTTTTCTTGTGTGGGACAATTAATAGCACTCCTAGGTCGGTGAAATCTTGAATTTTGATCATTTTTAAGGTGCTCTGCTTATTGGCTTCGATTGATGGGTTCTCAATTTTCCCTTCTTTTTTGAGCCTTCTATCAGCTGATTGACTGAAAATGACGTTGGAACAAGAGTTTCCATTGTTCTTTTCCCGACATTTCGAAACCTCATTTCCAGTCTCATCTTCAGAGATGACACAATACGCACAGGAGTAAAACACAACCATATTTGCCACAAGTTGTATTTTACTCCTGTGTGTATTGTGTCAACCCTGAAAGTGAGACTAGAAATGAGTTCTCGAAATATCGGGAAAGGAACAATGGAAAATCATTTTTCAATGTCATTTTAAGTCAATCAGCTGATGGAAGGCTAAAAAAAGAAGGGACAAGTGAGAACCCATCAATCGAAGCTAACAAGCAGAGCACCTGAAAATGATAAAAATTCAAGATTCTTCTTATGTTTGTTTTTCTAGCATATGGTTAGTAAGGCAGGAAATGACGTTGTCCTAGGTTTTCATTGCATATTGCAGTATAATTATCTTGAGAAAGCGCCTAATCAGCACTTCTTCAATAAATACCTCAGAGATAACACAGACTGGAAGCGTAATCTCTTCCGTTTGAACTAGTAATACACCTGGTCGTTAATTTGAACACGCATGTCTATACACTGGCTTTTGCACACTGTGCTATTTGACTATAGAAAATTAATGCGTGTCCTCTCCGCGACATTCACTCACAATGGCCTGTTTGATAACCCTCGTAAAGTTTAAAGGTGTTGTCTTCTATTTCACCTTCTAATACGGACCCTAACCAGACTGCGTGGAAGTTATTTTTGTTGTTCGCTGCCTCGTGCTCGTCGCCTGGATCGTTGCACAAATAATGCGCACTTGATACATAAAATTGAATATCTGAATTCTGTTACGAATCGAGATTCGCCAATTTGTCAAGAATCCATTCCAGGCGATTTTATCCGAGTCAAAGCCGTTTTATGTATCTAAATATTTGGAAAAGCGCAACAGCTGGTGTGGTCTCGCGGACTAATTTCTAACATTTAGAACTGAGATCGGGTTTCATTTTCTTTTGCGATTTTCTAGATTACTCGCCTGATCTCGCCACTGTGAATCTTATTTCCATTTGGATTTCGTTTTGAATTTATTTTATACTTGTATTTCTCAACAATTTTCTTTGCACGAACCGTTGGAACAAAACATTCTAGAACTTATATCACATCTCATTGTCAAGAACCAGATACTGTCGTCACCATCTACCGTCCCAAATTTAACCAAGAAGCTGCTGTCCAGTCGTGCTGATTGATGTCACGGGTTTGCCTGGAGCTCTATCTGGAAACCTTTCTAGATCGATAACTACAATAAAACTGCGGGAGAAGTTGCTTTGTGCAATCGTAGAAAACGCAACCTATTTATTTGGTCTCTCCTCTCTCGACTCTCGAAAGACAAATTGGCTTGTAGTAAAATACTGTTTGTTGCGAAGAACTTATATATATGCAAGTATGTATTAGGTTTTGCGAACCTACTAACAAATTAGTTCAGTTGTGACCAGAAGGATAAACCAAAGGCAGAATGAACGGAAAGTATAATCTCATGCACATTCGTTTCGTGCTTACTGGCGACTCATCAGTAGGAGCCGGTATTACGCCCTTTAACCACTATATATTTGGTAGAAGAATGTGGAATAATTCTCAATTTGGGTGAACTTTAGTATAAATTTATATCCATCAGGTTGGTATCATGTACCGACTCGGAAACCATAGTGTTAGTATCCAGTACTCATCGATTTCAAAAAAGGTATCAGTTACTAACACAATAGCCATAGTGTTAGTATCCTTTACTGATAGATATCTCTGGATATATATATATATATATATAGTGTGAGTTAGCGTTGAAGTTGCATTGCCGATGACTTTATATCATGTTAGCTTCAGTACTGCAGGTTTACACATTCGTCTAGGAGATTGTACCGTCCTATTATCCAACATTCCTCACCCAAATATATGAGTGGTTAAAGGGCGTAATATCGGCTCCTACTGATGAGTCGCCAGTAAGCATCGAAACGAATGTGCATGAGATTATACTCTCGTTCATGCTGCCTTTGGTTTATCCTTCTGGTCACAACTGAACTAATTTGTTGCTAGGTTCGCAAAACCTAATACATACTTACTTGGCTTGTAGTATGATCGAGCAAGAGTGATGTAACCTTCATCAACTGAAAGAAATCTCTGAAAGCAAGCGTCATGTTTTTGTGCTATCCAATGACAAAGGACTATATAATGATGATGTTGAACTGCTCATATCTTGATCCGCGTCAATATAGGCAAGGTAAGATTAATTATAGCACGACAGTACATTGCTACAGCGGGTAATTGTGAAAGCGCGAAGGTGTCAGCCAATGATATCAACCCCTATCGCAATTAAGGCCGCTTACCATGGGTGGAGAAATTATAAAAAAACGTCGCTCGTTAATTAAAGACATATTCGGTGACGCTTCATCTCCTGCCTCTATGGCACTGAGCCCCTCCCGCTCTGAAGGGTTCCAAGCTAACAGAGCACACATGGTGTTCCCACAAGCCATACCCAACTAACCCAATCCCTACCGGTAAATCGCGGCCGTTCACGCCATGTAACAACGTCCACCAACGGACAACCTTCCTCAGTTTCCAGTGCTGGTCCGAAAACTCTACCTCTAACCAACATCATGGCCAGTGTGGTGGTCATGAAATCGTCGCCTGCGATAGCAAAGGTGATTCGCCCTATCTTTGCAGAGAGTAAACAAAAGGACCCCAGGGTTCACCGAGCCTCTGAATTATCCCCTGTAATTTCCTCTTCGTCCAACCTTAACAACGCTCTACAGGACAGCGGAGATACTCTAAACTGATTTTGTCGCGAACTATAAGCATTTCCACTCCCATGACGATGCATCAATCTAGCTGTTCGAGCCCTGCAAAACCATAAACTCAAACGCCCACGTGACAACGGCGGGAATAATGATGAACAATCAATTCTTACCAACAAATGTACGATCGTACTTATCAGCCCAAGCGCGCGCTCCGGCCACCGCTGTAAGGCCCACGCACGCATTTACTCCCCGGGATCTCTCTCGGTAATTCTTATCAACTGCAGACAACTCACACCAAAAATCAATCAGTAGTAGGCATTTATATCTTAATACAAGCTGGATATGTTCTTTCTTGTTAAAACGTGGCCGTCACCTACCATAAAATGTAATTAAATATTATTCATCAACAGATACTCCTTTTCTCAAAGTGACTCAGCTGTTGGCCGAAGGAATAGATTGATTCCATATATCTGGTCTTTTCTCATGCCTAAACGTCTGACAATCACTAACTCATCGGAACTGTAATTCTTTGAATTTCAGCTAGTGATTCTAGATCAATGCCTATTGGTCTGCGTTACCAAATGGCCTCCGAATTTCCCGGCAATTACCTACGTTCGTGGGGCCACTTGCTAACTTAGACATTTTAAAATCCTAAAATAATCCGCTTTTTCGGTTCTTCGCTAATAAATAGGTGAATAAATTTTTGCACTCGTGGAAACAAACAAATCGACTATGTTCGCTGTAACATAGAGGAGACCAACGTACAAAACCAGGAGATCTGCCCTAATCTGGAACACCGCCCATTATCCTCCTTATCTTCTACCTCCAGAAATTATACAAACTTCCAGGCGATGCACTAATTGGGAAGAGTTTATCCGATCCTGTAATGCCATTGTTTGAAGAGAATTAATTATCTCAGGCAACTATTCTTCAATTAAAGCCAGAGTATACGTATTTACTGTGGTAACGGGTGTTCAAAAATAATTTTAGTTTTCTATTTTAGTGAAATTCACTGAGTTGGTATCATGTACCGAGACGACAACCAGAATTTTGGCATTAATTATCGACCAGGCAACCGTAATAACGGGACCATTTACAGACTCGGTACATATCATATATAGTAAGTTAGCTTTTAAATCACACTGTCGAAGATTGTTAGATGAAATGAGCTCCACTACTGTTACTATACATATTGGTACAGGGGATTGTACCGTCCAATTGACCCTCATTCCTAACCCAAATATATAGTTGGCATAGGGCGTAGTATCAACTCCAACTGACGAGTTGCCAGTAAGAACGAAACGAACATTCATATGAGGTTATACATTTCGTCCATGCTGACATTGTTCAATTTTTCAGGTTCTATTTAAACTAATTTGTGACTAGTTGCGCAACACAATACATAATTGCATATATATCAGTTCTCCGCACCAAACAATATTTAACATATTTTAGTGTATTTCCAAATTCCATAAAATTACATACACTTACAAAGCATCTGCCACCACTATCCAGTACATACGTACAATGAATAAGTTAAGCCCCTTATTCAAAGCGCGCGCCAACTTTTCACGTAATACAAAATTACACACCTCGACACTTTCCCGCGCTCTCGCACTACCGCATATTGAATATCATATGAAACAAATGAACAACAAGTATGCGCTCGACATCGAAAGACGCATTCTCGGGTTTTTCATAATAATTTCGATGTTTACAATATAATCCTATTACAACGAGAACAGATTATGCATTCGGGTGTGGTGTTGCTTTGATTAACATGGAGGCTAATCTTAAATTTTGAGGAAAATGTAATTTGGTTCACGAAGAGAAAACCATTTTATCAGATTCTTATACACATACTAAGACTAAATTGGACTTGGCACCTGTGGGGCTCTCACCAGCTAATAGGACTAAAGCCTCTACACCCTACTTCTAAAATTGTATTTAGGCCTTTTCAATAGTTGGACCAAACTGTTTAGTTGCCAAATGAAACATTGTTATCAATATAAACTCATAAGTAATCCAAATTGTGATTTTTATCTTGATCTTTTCAATTGCCAAAACAGATGGCGTTTGTTACCAAAATTAAGATATAGTATTATAATTAGTATAATAATGGAAAATGAGATTTTTAATCTGAATGCTTCAACAGGATTTCCTATGGACATGGACTAGAAATGAAAGAAAATCAAATATTGCCCGAAAAACCAAACTTGGTATCAGAATAGAATAGAATATCTTTATTTGGATTCAAACCACACATGTTCCATCAAAAAGATAATAATATTGGAAAATGTACAACAACAAAAAATCACATAACATAACAATGTGCAATTAGTCTCATATAGATAAGGAAATCTCGCTAGTTATACTGTACAATACATCAACATCAGAAAATTTGGCTGTAATATCACTGCATACGTCATATCAATTTTGGTATAATTATTATGATTAGGAAAAAACGGTCTTATCAATTAATCGCATTTGTACAATTACTAATTATGCAAATAGTTTTAGATTCATAATTGAAATAGGAAAATTAAGGTATAATTTGAATGTAACATTATGCAAAAAGTGATAATCATGACTAGCAATTGATTATATGTAGTTTTGACTAACATGATGATATAATGCATAACATTTCAATTTTAATAATACAGAACGTGGAAATAAAAATATCAAGAAGGTATGCTTCTGATCAAAATTATCCGTCTTTTATTGAACCATGATAAAGTATTATCATAATCAAAACAAAAAGATAAGTAGGATTGTAAATTTTTTCTAGCTCAGTATATAAAAATTTAAAAAACATCTTACATGGAGGCGTTTCTCTAAGACACTTTGGCAATTGATTGTAAATTTTCGATAAAGATAATAACTTCCCCGCAACATTCCCCACAAAAGGAGGAGAGATCGCCAAATATCCAGTTCTAAATCCAACTTCATGAATCTTCCTTATTGGATTCATATAGACACCAGTCCACAGGTTCCAATGGAAAACTTTTATGCAATAGCATATCCTCCAAAACCATAAAGTTTGCAGTGATACAAACTGTAATCTACAGGCGTATATAGAGAAGGAGATAAGGCTACTTTGTTTCACAACTTTGCTTTGTACAGCTTCTATCTTAATCGACAAAACTTTTTAATGGATTCTAAGTAGCAGCAGCATATTCTAGTATCGGTCTTATCCTAATTATATACATTTTTAATTTTATATCGTTCGATAAGATATTACTAATAATTAGTGCCCATCTGTTCTTAGCACTGCTTGCTATCCTTTCAATGTCTCTCAGCATAAGCTGTACATTGAAAATAATTCTATTATGTTGAGTAAGATGTTTCTTCCGACAAAATTAAAGTGACAATTATTGATAAATTAAAACCACCGTGGCTGATTGAAAAGAATATTACTTAAAAAGAAATTAGTCGCTTAGTTTAAATACTTGACAGTACATAAACTTTTGAATTTTGCTTAATTTCAGAGTTCAGTAATCTGTGCATGACTGACCTGACTTTCTTTACCAAGCTGCATTTGCTTTACTCTCAGTTTTGTTTTACAAATTCTCGATTATCACAAAATACACCTGCTATCATTTGTGTTTTGAAACGTACATATTGGGTACGTTCTGGAACAGGTAGTTAAATAATTATGTTTTCGCGTCTTATTTCTTTCCAGATTATTTAATCGTGTGTATTGCTACCTAAGAAGTACACAGTACGTTGCCTAATAAAAGGTTATCAAATATATAATTAAGTTCGATCAACATGGAAGCTAATCTTAGGTTTGAGGACACAAGCAAGTTAGTTTAAGATATAGAAGGCATGAAATTAATAGATGTGAACGAAAATATTAGCTTATCAGACTCAAATGGGTATATTAAGACTGAAAATTACTTAGCATCTATGGGGTTCTCATTTACTAAAAGGATTGGAGCCTCTACAACATATGGCGATCGCGCCAGTCCAAAAAATTCAGTCTACCTCCGTATAAATCCGAAAAACATTCAAGTTGGGCCGGGGATGCCCAAATGCTATTCAAAGCTTACCAGTTTGTAAGCCCTATGGATAAATTTGCAGCAGCATGGATAGCATTGCCAGAGAACTTCAGAAGCACCTTGAATTATTTTATAGACAGAACTGTGGAAGAAGAATCGTATTATGTGTTTGAGTTGCTAATGGCTGAAATTCAACAAAGTTATCAGCCTGGAAGGTCGGCACAAATGTGCGAATTATTACACCTAGAAAAAATGGGGCGTCGTCTACCATCAGAGTTTTATAAACGCCTTAGTGCGAAAACTTCCGGGTTGAATATATCTAGAGATGTGGTGAATTCTATTTGTACAGCTGAGCTACCATCTAGGCTTAGAGCCACATTAGAAGCATTTGAAACAACGACTGTTGATTGGCCAAGTAAACTCAGAGGGCTAGACAGGGTGTATAAACAGCAGGAGCCACAGGTACATGCTTTTACTGCAGATTCTGTTAAGGTGCAGCCAGGCAGGGCAGATACTGAAACCATCCTGACGCTACGAGAAAATGGGCGTTACTTATGTAGAGAAGTTGCAGGTATGCATCGAAAAATGGATGATATGGCGAGGGCTATTTCACAACTTCAAATTCAAGATAGAAATACTAGACGTCGAAGGAGTCACTCGCGTCAACGCTTCGTTGGGCCGCGTGGATTGTGTAAGGCACATTGTGAATATGGACGAAGTGCTAAGTGCCAAGGAGAAAATTGCATATACCAGCGTTTAGGTAGACCTAGATGGAAACGAAGCACTAAACCGATAGAGGAATTCATCACCGGAAAAGGATAAAACCCACACTAGTAGGAGCCGTAGGGAGGTACCATCGTAAAGGCTCCCAGATATGCCTTTAAAAGCATACTTAAGGCGAAAGCAAGAGATGCGACAACATCAAAGAGCACCGAAACAGACGGGAAGAGGGTTAGATTCTTCATAAGCGGAGATCTTAAAAGCATTGCCGGATTATCCAGCAATAAATTCCTTATAATAGATAAATTATCTGGACTGGAGTCTCTCATCGACAAAGGTGCTGAACTAAACATAGTTAGGTCAGATGTGGTGGAAACAGATTGCCACACATTTTATTATCAATTATGGGTCGCAAATGGTAGTTCGAAAGGAGTTACGGGGGTAAAAGTATTATCGGTAACCTTAGGCCAGATATCTTCTTTTACGTGGAACTTTCTTGTAGCCGATGTCAAGGACCATATCATTGGGACGGATATCTTGACTCACGTCAAACTAACTCTAGATCCTAAAACTATGACTATCACAGAAGACGTAGGGTTGTTAACACCAACCGAGTCTAAAACTTCGGCAGATAGGATAGTCCTTTAACCTCGACCTACAGTCGCACATGTCTTAGTCGACATCATCGAGAAACACCTTGCAGTTTTTCAAAGTTACAGTGACAAGAGAAAAGGTTTGAAGACAGAAGTAGAACACAACATAGAATTGGTGGCTCCATTTTCTTGTTCACAAAGGCCTAACCATTGGCACACCAAAATCAACAAGTTGATGTGTCTGAATTTCACCAATTGCGCAAAGGGGGAATTTGTTGAAGGTCAAAATCAAATTTTGCTTCCCCACTAGTGCTACTTCTCAAAACAGAACCAGGACAATGGAGGGTTTGTAGAAATTATCGTCTATTAAACTCAGTGACGAAAGGTGATTTTTATCATCTCCCTAACCAGAGTACTCTGCTCCCAGACATACTTGAATTTGCGGTTTATTCAACTTTCGATCTCCAGAAAGCGTACTATTGTATACCAATGGAGGAAAGATCTATACCACTCACCAGTCAGATTTTCAGGAGAGGGATCGCACGAATTTCTTCGAATGCCTTTTGGTTTGAAGAATGCCAGACATTCTAGCGTTTGGCTGAAGAAGTCCTTCAGAATTGTCCATTTGCAAGAGTGTACATAGACGATAATTATTTTTAGTTGTTCACGTGATGAACATCGTAAGCATTTGGAAACGGTTTTGACCAGGTTGGAACAATATGGATTAGTGGTCAAACCCAATAAGCGTAACATTGGATGCTCTTCAGTTAAGTATCTTGGACATGTACTTTCCAAAGACGGAATTAAACCTTTGAAAGATAAAATCCAAACTATCAAGGACGTAACGGAGCCCCGAACTATGCGCCAGTTGCGAAGGTTCTTGGGCATGATCAGCTATTATCGACAATTCATTCCAGGTCTAACCGAAATTCTAGGATAGTTAACACGCCATCTCACACGTGAAAGGAGCACGATCAAGAAGTCTTGGCCTATAAACTTGAGTCAGGAAGTACGAGAAAAATTCCAGAGGGCTAAGGAAATGATAAGTGACATAACCACACTAGCACCTGTAGATTGGGAAAAGCCATTCGAGCTAATCACAGATGCCTTAGATGTTGCAATAGAGGCAGTGCTTCAGCAAAGAGACAAGGATATAGTTAAACCGATTGTGTTTTATAGCCGCTAGCTTAATGATCGAGAAAAACGTATGATACTTTTGGTAAAGAGCTTCCAGCTGTGTATGTGGAAGTACTACATTTTGAACATTATTTAGATGGTCATCAAGTCAAGTTATTGACAGATCATAAGCCATTGATAAGCATATTTTGTAAAACAGCAAGGCTTAATTAATTCCCAAATTACCCGCTTAACAGAGTTCGATTTCACTGTCTCATTGATGGTAAAGAGAATGTGGTAGCCGATGCACTTAGCATACCGAATGAAGCAGATGTCTAGCTGATATATCAAGGTCCACTAAAGAATATAGATGATTCTCCGGAAAATTTAATAAATCAAATCGAGGAAGCGCAAGGATTGGATCCCTTTACGTTAGTTTTGTCCAACAGACCAGGATATGTTTGCAAGTTCCTGAGTTGCAAGTGGTTGTTATGTGAAACGTCCGAAGATCAACCACGACCATATGTGCCGTTCTAGTTACGTACCAACATTATCCAACAATTACAGTTTTTGGGACGTCCATCCATCAAAGCAACCATCAGATTAGTCAACGACAGATACGTATGGCCACACATGTCTAAATACATACGGGTTTGGGTAAGAGCCTGTGCCAAGTGTCAAACGTGTAAGGTGTGGATACATATCAGTATCGAGATACAGAATATTGGGATACCAACTGGACGGTTCAGACATATACACATAAACATTGTCTAAATGTCTGAAGTCAACGGACAAAAATTTTTGCTCACAATCGTTTTAGTCGTCAATTCGACGTAGCAATTTTGAAGGATATGACAGCGCAATAAGTCGTTTTCGCGTTCCAACATAATTGGATATCGCATTATAGCATTCCGGAAAGAGTCACTAGTGATCGTGGTAGTCAATTTATGTCAGAGCATTTCGTAAGATCTCTCAATATCATGGGAACAAATGTATTGCATACTAGTGCATACAATCCACGAGCGAATGGGATGATAGAAAGGCTGCATCGTGAACTGAAAGCTGCGTTAAGGTGTACTAGTGGAACAAGATGGATACACGATCTTCCTATAATATCACTTGCAATGCGCAACAGATTTAGGGCACAATTAGGAACTTCAATAGCAGAGTTGGTATATGGAGAACCATTAAGGTTGCCTGGAGATCTAATAGAAACTCCAAGTAGTCTTGATTGGGCTTCTAGTTATGTAGATTGGTTTGTAGGAGCACTTAGAGATAAGATGTGTCGTTTAGCTCCGACCAAGACTAGAAAAGTAAAAACCAAATGCTGTGTCCTCTGATCTAAGATCGGCTTCGCATGTTTATGTAACTAATGAAAATAGGAAGAACTGCCTGACACCATTTTACAAAGGTCAAGAGGATGACTGACAAAAATGTCGTCATAGAGATAAATGGCATTGATGATTGTGTTACTTTGAATTGTTGCATTCCCCAGTTTATCTGGATTGATGATAAGTCTGATTTACCAGATGAGTTGAATGACCATCGTCCCATGGACGAATCTGATGTGTGCAATCCAATCACGCAGGCACATAAGTCAAAGCAGCAACTTTCACAAGACACGTTGTTGAACACATCGACATCGTGTTATACCGAGTTACAAGATCATAACGTTCCGTCAATGTCAGACAAAATAGCGGTGCTAGTGATAATTCAACAGGGCGCGACGTCGACGTCAGATGCGCCATTATGCACAACTCGTTCAGGAAGAGTACGTCAGCCGAAGAACTATGATTACGTCTATTTGAGAAGGTTATGTATGTAGAGGAAAATATTTCCTCCAACAAAATTTAAGTGACGATAATTGATAAATTTAAAACACCGTAGCTGATTGAAAATAATATTACTTAAAAAGAAATTAGTCGTTTATTTTATAGACCATTTGTTGTTTAAATACTTGATAGTACATATACTTTTGAATTGTGCGTAATTTTAGAGTCCGATAATCTGTGCCTGACTAGCGTGACATTCTTTATCAAGCAGCATTTGTTTTTTTCCACATTTTGGTTTACAAATTCTCGATTTTTACAATATACACCTGCTACCACTTTGTGTTTTAAATCTTACATATTGGGGACGTTCTGGAAAAGGTAGTTTAATAATTCTGTTTTCGCGTCTTATTTCTTTCCAGATTATTTAATCAGGTTTTATTGCTACGTTAGAAGTATACAGTCCGTTGCCTAATAAAAGGCTATCAAATATATAATTAAGTTCGATCAACATGGAAGCTAATCAATTCAATGTCGCGTTTTGCGTACGCGGGTATAGCTGTACACGGGCAGTTACACAAAGATCCGATTGATCACACTTTCCAATTTTGTTTTGTCTTTGATCGGGTTGACTTCTTCTTTGTTCAACTGGAAATGCGGTTCTATAACATCTTTGTTTACTGGCAACGTTTCGGTGCCTACTTTCCAGCACCATCCTCAGGCAACACAGTACAAACTTCACAATAGCAGATTTAAGCAAATGTGGTAACCTCGTTCCAAAACCATTCTATTTATATATAATTGACTCAACACTATTTTTAATCATAGAATTTGTCTCAGTAACTAAACTCAATATATAACTATTTATAATTAGCAGACCAATCATTACCTCACCTATCTCAAATTCCCGGTATACGTAATCTCATCTCGTATGCAGAATATTGTAGGGGAGAGAGACAGTATCGAACCTTTTGTTATTTGTTATAACTGTATTGCTACTATGTCACGGTAATCAAAATTCAAAAATGATAAAAACTAAAACCTTGAATGTCATATATTGTATTTTATTTAAAGCCGGGAACTCTAATGTATACAATGGTGTATGAGGTATTGCGCACATAGCAACAAATTAGTTCAAATATGGAGCAGCAAGTTACGTAGATGGATGGAGAGTGAATGTCATAGCGACGCTTAGGTGAAAGATTAAAGAGAGAAAGATAGAGATAGTATGGACAACTAACGTTTTTCAAAAAACTAATCGTAAGCACAATGCGAAGTTAATCAACTCATAGAAATAATTGCATAAGAATATTTGCTCATATGACTAAAATAATTCATTATATCTATATACATATATATCTAAATATAATATCGTAACAACTTTATATATATATTTATATATATATATATATATATATATATATATATATATATATATATATTTATTTAGAAGAAGGACCATTGTTAATTGTTAAACATGAATATTTTCTATTCTTACTATATATTTATTACGTTAGTCATACCTTATATCAATATATAAAATACATGTCAATATGTATAAAAACATATATATGAATATAAGCAACAGTATGAGACCAACATCCCTAATCCTATATATATATATATATATATATATATATATATATATATATATATATATATATATATATATATATATATATATATATATATACATTAGTAATAAATATTTATTAGGTTATGCACACCTTATATTAATATATAAAATACATATCAATATGTATAAAAACATATATATATATATATAAGCAACAGTGTGGGTCCAATATATTTAATCATATATCTATATATACGTTTACATATTTCTAATAAATTATTATTTTTCTCTTTTCTTGCTGTTTTCTTTGACCGATTAATCAAATTTATTTATTCACACCTTATATAAATATATAAAATACATATAAATATGTATAAAAACATATATATATAAATATAAGCAACAGTGTGAGTCATATATATATATATATATATATATATATATATATATATATATATATATATATATATATGTTAAAATTATTATTTATTATTATTTTATTTTATTTTTTTTAAAAACCTTCTTAAAAAAATATTTAATATTAATGGTAATGTATAAAATGTTTTATGCCCGTTTTACATATATATAATAAACCTATTAATGTACCGATAGTCCTATCTATATATCCGTCTATCTATCACATTTTGAAGTTCTCTTAAATGGATATCTTATAGCTGTTAATAATGAATATCTTCTCTAGGGCTAACGTATTATTCATTTATTAATATATTCCTACCTTACATAAATATATAAAATATAAGCAACAGTCTCTTATCTAATGTCCTATCTACTAACCCTTGCTAAATCTGTATACCCTCTTCTGGAACATTATTATTGAGAAAGATAAGTATATAGGAATTGATATTGGTACAGTTCATTCGCAATCAGTTCTCTGTAATCGAGGTTTTTTACTTAGGTTCCCACTTAATTCAGGTTCCGCAGCCTCCCGTTTTCTGACCGTAGAAAATGCTTCATTAAATATTGGGCCCAATGATTTTTCTACCGATGTTACATTCATTACACCTTTTCCTAATTTTATTTCAATTGACTCTCTAATTAGTCTAGTTAATCTGTTGCGGTTGCATAACGCGATGCGTTTACATCCTTCCCAGTCTATTTCATGACCCGTTTCCTTTGAATGCCTAGCTAGGTCTGATCTTTGAATGTGTCCATATTTGCAGGCTGTCTTATGTTCACCTCTACGAACCTTTATAGGTCGCATGGTTTCGCCTATATATACCTGAGATTACATTCTTTGCATGGTATCGCATATACTCCTGATGTCTCGAGTGGTTCTACTCTTTCTTTTTGGTTAGGTAGTTTATTGCCTATAGTAAGCCATTGTCTCAAAACTGTTTTAATATTGTATTTAGCTGCTATTATTCTAATTTTCCTGCTCAATTTTGAATCAGGTAATATCATAATTTTGTGCCTATCTGGTTCTGTTTCCTTCTTTACTTTGTTCATTATTTTATTATTAAATCTCTGTAACATCTCATCTAATAATCTATCTATTATACTTGACGGATAGCCATTTAGAATAGAATAGAATAGAATAGAATATCTTTATTTGGATTCAAACCACACATGTTCCATTAAATAATAAAATTAGAAAATGTACAATATAAAAAGATATCACATCACATATATATGTGCAATTAAGTGTACTGTACAGTTTATCGGCATCTGAAAGATCAGCTGTAAACAGTGATAGATTCTTAATCAAAATTGAAAATTTAAGTTATAACTCGAATATTACATTTGTTGCTGAAACAATTAATCTTGGCTTTTATTTAACCATGAGAAAGTATTATCATAATCAAAATTAAAAATATCATCAGGATTAAACACTTTTTCTAGTTCGGTAGATAAAAATTTAAAAGACATTTTAGTTGGAGGCGTTTCTCTAAGCCCCTTTGGCAATTGATTATAAATTTTGTAAATTTTTGAAAACGAGAACAGCTTGCTCGCAACATTCCCAATCAAAGGTGGAGATATTGCAGAATGACCAGATCTAGTTCCAATTTCATGACTCTTTCTTATGGGATTCATATAGGCACCAGACCACTGGTTTAAATGGAAAACTTTTATGCAATAGCACATTCTCCGAAACCATAAAGGATGCAGTGATACAAACTGTAATCTAGTGGCGTATATAGTGCAGGAGATAGGACTAATTTGTTTCACAACTTTTCTTTGTACAGCTTCTATCTTATTAGACAAACCCTTTGTTAAGGGATTCCAAGTAGCGGCAGCATATTCTAGTATCGGTCTAATCCATATTATAAACATTTTAAATTTTATTTCATGCGATATAATATTTCTATTTATTAATGCCCATCTGTTCTTGGCACTGCCTACTATCCTTTCAATATGTCTCTCAGCAGAAGCCGTACAATGAATAGTTATGCCTAAATCCTTAATTTCTTGCATAAGTTTAATCTCAAAAACATCATTAATCTCAGCATCATGAAAATAAACATACTTAAAATCTGTTCTGTTACCTATTTTTAAAGCTCTCGTCTTTTTACTGTTTATTCTCAGCCCTAGTGTTAGCAAATATCTACTTAAATCATACAAATCAAGTGTCACATTATTTTTGGAGAATTCAACATTATTTGGATCAATTGGAAAGATTATTTTCAAATCATCAGCAAATTTGCAAACTCGACCGTTAGGAATCTTAGTTTCCAAATATGCAAATACAATTTTAAATAATATTGGTCCCAAACTGGATCCCTGTGGAACTCCACTTGTTACCCTTTTCGATTTAGATACCAAATCGTTTACTTGAATACTCATTCTTCGATTATATAAGTAGTACCTAAGTAATCTAAAAATATTCGGATCAATATTCAATAAATTAATCGCATTCAAGATAGCATCAAAAGATATAGAGTCAAAAGCTTTTGAGATATCTATGAATACAATTAATGCATCTAACTTTTTCTCATCTAATGTAATTACATGTTTCCACATAGAGAGCATATTAGTAGTTGTCGACCTGTCTTTCGTGAAGCCATGCTGGCATACATCGAAATCAGCCGGCAGCATACGTTCTAAATGATCAAGTATTAATCGTTCTATTATCTTCAAAAACGAGGGAATAATAGAGATTAATCTGTAATCACTGGCACACGTTGGTTTACTTACTTTAGGCAAAGGTTTAGCTACTATTGTTAGTATATCGATTGGTAATATCCCACTCTTCAAAATTCTATTTATAAAATTGCAGAGCGCATTCATAAAATTTAAGGGTAATTGAAGTAGGTTATAAAGCGAAATGTTTAGCACAAATGTCTGGATTGGCATGAATATAGTCATATGATTGAAAATACATGATAATATGAACATAGTAAAATGATTTATGTTTATAAAGTAAAATGTTTTATACACAAGTGGTTATTGTTACACAAATGTCTGAACAGAATTGTATTTATACCATCGACTAAAACATATGATGACATGTAAAAATCATCGTTAAAAGTTATCATTAAAAATGAAGATGTAAATTGTTTAAAGACTTCAATGATAAAAAACTAACAAAGCTTTAGCTTACTACTTGCAATATTTTCAGTTCATGTCAAACTATTAATCCATTCTTCTATGTGGACACTAAATTAAGTGAAATAAATCCGCAATGACACAACAGATCACCGCGTGATCCTCGCGGATCGCGCGCGGTTCTCTCTATTTATAAAAACACTATTAATTACAAATAAAATTGCAGTTCAATAAATATCGATTGAAACTGCTTGAGACTAAAAGAGATTGTTCCTAAAATCACAGCTAAGAGAAATATTGTTTAAGGACAGAGTTAGAATATTTGACCTTAAAGAGCACAGCGTTTGTAAAAATTGACCTTCGTTGGGTTGTAACACGGAGCCGCGTGTTACATACACCCCCCCGACAGTGAAAATTAGTACACAATGAAGTGGGCTAACCTTACAGTAAATGTTATTGCT